>VMDR010008607.1:0-36082 GCA_007922815.1 Macrotus californicus | reverse complement strand
CATTCATAATGCCCTATAGCTGGCTATATATGTGAAGGGAAACGTTTGGTTTTCGGACGTAAATTTCGAACTCCCTGTCTTGCTGGAATCTCACCCTTTCTGGTGGTGGTCAGTTTGATTTCTTATTTCCCAGCTACACAACCACACACACTCTACAAACAGAAACCACCCGCGTTTGGCACAGTTTTCTGGAATGTGGGCTCCTTGATCAGGTTCTTAGTTTCTAAGATGCATTTTGGCTTTCTGTATTTTCTGTTTCTTCTTTAGTCAATTTTAGTCATTTATACGCTCTTGAAAATGGATATATTTTATCCGGATTTTAGCTTAGAATGTCACGGAGCTCCCCACCCCCACGGGTGATTCTCTCTAGTCCCTTGTCATTTATCCTTTTGTTGTTCTGTTCTCGTGTTCCTCCTCAAGTGCCACATCGTGTGCCTGGGTATCCATTTCACTAGCCTCCTGCCCTTAACTCACCGGTCTGCCTGTTCTCCCACACCTTTTCTGTCCCCCTGCATGCAGCCACGCGTGCTGTGACTTTCCCACTTACTTTTTTGTCACCGCAATACCTTCGACACAAACTGTCATCGTAGCAGTATTTCTTTTTTTGCTCTCAGTTTGTATTTTGTTCTTTAGTTTTTCTTAGTGAATTTCAACATGCTCAGAAAGTTGAGGGCATTTTAGTTGTTTCTTCTCTGGTAACTCTTTAGATTTATCACATTGCAGTCTGTGCCAGATGCCTGGCCAGGCCTGAGGGAAGCTGTGTGTCCCTTCTCCTCATTTCCTCGGGTGACCTTCGCCCCCTCCAATGTGTCCTTCAAAGCACCTGCCCAGGAGTCCCTAGTCAAGGTGGGCACCCATCCGAGACTGCCCAGCTGACTCTGGGTTGGACCTGGAATTGAGGGCACTGTGGGTGAAGGAGGAGAGAGGGGGGACTCTTTGGCTGCAGAACCCTGGAGGAGTGTCCCTTACCCAGCCGGGGGCCCTCTGGCATCCGCCCTCTCAGGACGGGTCATCACTTCCTTCTGTGAGCCGTTTCAGCTGTGTTTCCATTCTCTCGTCCCTCATCCAGGCCTCCTCCCTGCAGCTGTACCTGACACTCCACCAAAAATGGTGTGTGTTTGTGTGTTCCTGTCTGGTGTGCATCAGACTGCACACCTGAAGCACATGCAATAAGCCAATGTTATCTCAATTAACAAAAAAGCATCTGTCGTAAACCAATGGTTTTCCGGTTTCTTGGGACAGGCGTTTCTTCAGTTCTCAGTCACAGGTGCCGTTGTTTCTCTCTAACGTGGAATTTGTAACCTGTCCCAGACTGAGCTTTTGGTCTACTCATTCTTGATGGCAGAGCTCCAGAAGACCCTGCTATGTCCCCAAACCCAAGGAAGGGCAGGCCTCAGGGGTCCCCCTCCTGCCGTTCCCGGAGGCCCTTGCCGGTCTTCCTCGAGCACTAGGTCAGAGGACTGCGCCCTGCTGTGTATTTGCTGTCCCACAGGGCAGTCTCCTGAGGGACTGGAAGAGCTTCCGGAGGAACTGGAGGGCGGGAGCGACTTTGTCTCTGCAGGCATTCTCAGAGGTATTGGAAGCTCAGCTGCGAGGCCAGCCCCCCCTGCGCAGGTGGACTCTTGAAGCAGACCCCACGTCTGCATGGGTCGCCCTGTTCTGCGATGGGAAGCTGGTGATGATAAGACAAATTAGACTGCTGCTCCCCTTGCAGACCCAGGCTTTGGCGAGTCCGTGTTACGTGTGCGTGCGTTCCTGGGGCTGCCAAGGTGCCCTGCGGCCTCAGCCCTCTGCCCTGGGGAGCCCCTCAGAGGAGAAGGCACTTGGACCTGCCTTTGGATGGGTTCACAGTGCCTTCTCTCTTCACCCCAAGTGCCATTTGGCTGCATTGGTCTCCTTCCTCTGCTATGTCTGCTGCCAGTGTTATGCTGAAGGTGACGGGGTGAGGGGCCCCTCCTAACTAGGTAGCCAGCCTAGCTCCGTGGGGTAGGGGGAGTACTCACCGCTGTGTCCAGCACACGGTCCACTCCACCCAAGTCCTATGACCTGAAGTTCCCAGATTGAGAGTGACTAACTGTGTCCTATTCTTAATTCTTCGTATTAATTTCTGAGGACATTATTATTGTGGGCTGAGGGAAGAGCCAGAGGAGTTTGCAAACATGGGATTTAGCTGACATTTTCCCCAGAAGTTCTTGTCCTGTTTATGTAAATGCACTCAGTGTACGCAGGTTTGACTTCATAATCTGTAATTTGAATACATGCATGACTCTACTAATGACCGGACTGCGGCGGTCTTTTAACATAAACATGTGAAATCCTTTCTGATGTCACTTTAGAAAGAACTGGAGAAGAATGTACTTGGTTAAAAACCTCACATGGGACAGGCAGACACGGAGGTCCCTTATTTTTCTCAATCAAGCACTCACAGACACTTTCTCAAACACTAACGATTACACTCAGGTAATTGGATTCGCTTTCAGTGCTTGGGGAGAAGATTTGAAACACGTGGTTATGAAAATAATTGGAGCTTTTAAAACACAAGATTTCACCTGGAGTTTGTACCCAGGTTTGCAGGGTCCCTATTATTGATGACAGCCCAGGGTCCTGTCACCTCGTAGCTGTGCAGAAAGATGCAGAACTGAGAGAAGTGTTCACTCCCTGAACTGCCAGGAGCTAGGGTAGCTTATGTAATGTGATATAGTCCTTTCTAGTCATTATTTTGATATATACCTGGGCTTCAAAAATGGAAAATAAGTACCTAACTACGCAGGGCATCGAAGAGATTTATTTGCCTGGCTTTTCGCCAATTGTTCAACAAACACTTTCCCAAGGACCCACCCGGCCTCCCAAATCTTGTCTCCTCACCGTCCCTCCAAATGTATGACAAATTCAGTAATAAGAGGAAAGGAATGCCCTCCTCTGTCTCTGAACACTGAGACTGAACTGGGCAGAGTGGAACAGCAGCGTTAATGGGGTCGGCTCTGGGAGGTTAATGGAAGCGAGCCTATTTCTCGGAAGCTGAGCTGTGAGGCTCAGGAGCATTGTGAGCAGAACTGTGCCAGGCAGAGGAGTGGCTGCTCACATGGGCTTGGGCACAGAAGCCAGCCTGCGTCCTTGCCCCACACTGGAACTCAGACAGCGGGCAAGCTCCACCTCCCCATGGCTCGGCTTCTCCAGTGGGGGAGGTGATCCTTAGCTCAGAGAAATGATAGGCCCATAATTATATGAGCTAGAGAAAGGATGTTTGAATGCAGAGCCGAGGACTCAATTAAGTGATTTTGAATGCTGGCCTTGTGTGCATCCTATATCAAAGCCCAAGCAGTTATGTCTGGAGGCTGTTCCAGCTAAGTGCTATGTACTCAGGTCTGCGCTGAGTGATGTAAGCAATATAATGAACCGAAAAGCAGGCAGCTCTATGCAGACAGTACTCCCTTCTCCTCTGAGTCCTCTGCTGGGTGTGGAGCTCAGTGGGCCCTGCCTGCACTGAGGACCCCAATTAAGGCAGAGAGACAAGCTTTCCCCTTGTCCAATTTCCAGAGTCGGTGCATCACGATAAAAACTGAGACTTCAAAAATGAAAAACAAAACCATAAACATCCCTCGTGAGGAGTCTTCTTGGCAGGACCTAATTTTCTCTTACATTTATAGGATATCTTACTGTTTACAAAACATTGTAAGGTAGATGTATGGTCGTCTCATCTCTGGGTTTGTAGGTGGAAATATGTAACATACAATCATATATCTCCTGATGCAACCTGAGCAGGAAAGGGCTGGTGTCATTGCCCCCACACACAGAGGAAGGACACAAAACCGAGGCCTCGCGGAGAAGGCAACAGGAGCTGGAGCAGAAAAGAAGTCACGCCCCGCCTGCCAGGCCTCACGATCTTCCCTGATCTCAGCGTCCACCTCTCTCAAAGCTTTCCAAAGAGCTCCTCAATGCTAGAAAGGAAAAATGCAATCGCTCCCCTCTCTCTTCTGATCTGACTAATATACTCTTCTTTAAAGACCAAGGTATTAGCAGACGAGCCATGTGGAAGTGGGTAAGTAGATGAATTGCTTTTGTACTGCATTACACGATGGATTGGGGTGGATTAACATTTCATCATCCGTCTTCCCCTGCCCCCACGGCCCAGTGGTGTTTTTACCATTTTGTTTAAGCGGAGCGGAGATGCTTACATGACGGAGGCTCTTGGCTGAAGCAATCCATTTGCTTTATCCATTATGCATTCAGAATGATTGATGCAGTACAAATACACAATCGACACCAGTAATTACAGAGAAAACAAATCCCCTGCCCAGTTCGGGCTAACTTGGAGTGGCATGCAGGGCACACGTGATATCAGGCTAATGCGCACATTTTCTGATTGACATGTTGGAGTCCCTAGGTCTTCTCCAGGGCGGAAATGAGGTCTGATGGGCCACTTGGGCTCTGGGCCCCGCACCGGGCCACCGGTGCTCTGCCGCGCTCCATATCGACCTCTGCTCTCCCTTGGCATTTCATTGAACAAGTAATAAGTAATGCATTCTGGGGCAGGGGGTGGGGCATCCTCAGGAGTCCTTTAGGCAAAAGGACTTCTCCAGTGTATTGATGAGAAAGTGTGGACAGTGACCCCTGATACCTCTGGAGTGAAGATAGTGTGCAGAAATCAATGACTATTATACTTCTGAGTATATGGCATAGTTTTCAGACTTTTGGAAGTCATTTTCAGATTTGAAAGTGGAGGGAGACTGAGCGTCACCTTGATCTTTCAGAGCTTTATTTCCAAATTCCCCGAAGACTAATGAGTCATGCAAATGAAAAATTCTTTTTTTCTCAGACAGAATGAAAGTGAAAAACAGAAAATATTTACGTGTCGGTATTCTGACTTATTAGTGATGAGACTCCAGTATTAGGTAAACTTGCCATTTTCAGACACATTGCATACAGAAAGGAATTCAGCCCAATGTCGACTGAGCGAAACGTCCAGAGAATGACTTTAAGTAGCGCAGGCGCTTGGACACGGGGCCTCCAGCTCCACGTCATGCGAGCCACATTGCAGCAGGAAGCGCAGAAAACGAAGTGAATGGATGACCGGTATTATCACCCAGCGTCCTCTCTGTTTGTCCTCTTGATTTAGACGGGAAGGTCTCCTGTATCTGGAAGCCTCTGCCAGCTAACAGCTCCCCGGTTGGAAGAGAACAGCTGTGACCCTCTGTGGAAAAGTGACGCAGTCTGTACCCTGTTTTCTTCCTTATGTCCACTCTGCGTACTGTGTCCAGCTGTGGCTGGATCCTTACTGTGCCATTGTTTTATACTATCCCGAATTTCCAAGGGAACATCTGGAAGCACCATGTGGGTGTGTTTCTGAGCCTGACTTTATCCTTCATAGCTGCTCTGCAGCAGAGGGATGAAGAGGGAGGGGCCCAGGGGGCCACAGCGCCAACCGGGGTGGGGAGAGGTCTGTCTTACTTGTGTACTGTTCCACCTGACTTCCCTCCATATTCATTTTAATGTAGGCACTCCTTTACTTAAGAAAATTACTTCCAATTTCTAAAATGCTTCAGAAACCACTCCTGAGGTAAAAAGCACGTTTTCCCTTCCTAAGGGCACTTTCCTCTCCAGTATTGTCGAGTTTGATAGGCTTGTGCCACTCAACCTGCAATCTGTCCTTTTCATCAATGTTAATTTCAAGGATTTGCAAAAGCTGTGTGTTGGGGGAGCGCACACACATTTTTCAAGCAGAAGGCAGTCACCTGAGTCTGTAAAAATGGCCTCTGTTGCTGCTACCAAGTCAGTCCCCAAAAGGAGGAGAACAATTGCTGGTGGCTCCCGCCACAAGTTTTCTGAGACCTGAGCGCCTCTGTAGGAATTCTGTACGAGTCACAAATGCTGTCCTTGCACCCAAACCTGGGGTCTCCATGGCACCTGCTGGTGAAGGGAGACGCCGCAGCAACCATACTCCCAAAGCAAGGTAAGATTTGCCTTGAGTTCCTCGAGAAAAAGAGCCCGACTCTCTCTCTCTTCCTCTCCCAGCGAAAGCTGGCCAGGCAAAGTGGATTGAAGAGAGAAAAGTGGCTAATTGGTAGAAAGCGGAGTCTTGTACCGTCTCCTCGGCTCGAGTTAAAGTATAAGAAGTGGAGTTATGTGCTCATGAAAGCATTAGCCTCCGGCCTTGAATTTGCAAAGGCACTAAAAAGAGAAGTCACTGTTTTATCGCCATTGATCCCGCGCTGCTGAGACCCAGAGTCACTGTCAGATTGATGGTGTGCGGGCAAACTCTCGGGCAGCCAGATTGAGGGTGCTCTCTTGCACTAATTTAGCATTTATGACCTGTCACAAATAAACTTCGTTCCTCTTCTAATGCTTCACCCAGAAAGATATCTTCTCATTTAAAAATGTGTTAATCTCGCTGCATGGTAACATGGCTGGAACAGGATAAATATGAAGTATTTGTAAAATGCAGATGCATTTGCCGGCTGGGAAATAGCCTAGCCATGGATGCTGTTGTCCAAGTCAGGTGTGTCTGCAAGCAGGTTTCCGGGGGCTGCTTTCAAGGTTAGGACCTCTGTGCCTTAGTAATCTGATCTTTTAATACGCAAATATTTAGACTCCGATGTCACAGATTCCCTGATCAAGGTGGATATAATGGCAACAAAAATAAATGAGAACACAGCAAGTGCTCAATAGTAAGTAAATATAAATATTACACAGCCAGTAAGAGAATATAATGACTGATAGATACTTGGGCTGCTTCCAAATCTTGGCTGTTGTAAATATCACTGGAATAAACATAGGGGTGCATGTATTTCTTCAAATTAGTGTTTCGAGTTTCTTCAGATATATTTCCAGAAGTGAGGCTGCTGGGTCAAGAGGCAGCTCCATTTTTAACTTTTTGAGAAACTTCCAAATGCTTTCCACAGTGGCTGCCCCAGTCTGCATTCCCACCAGCAGTGCCCGAGGGTCCCTTTTCTCTACATCCTCATGAACACTTGTTGTTTGTTGATTTATTGATGACAGGTATTCCAAGAAGTGGGACACAATATCTCATTGTGGTTTTCATTTGCATTTCTTTTATGATTAGTGACATTGAGTGTCTTTTTGTATGTGTATTGGCTTGGCCCTCTCTGTATGTCCTCTTTGGAGAAGTGTCTATTCAGGTCCTTTGCCCATTTTTAAATTGGGTGGTTTGCTTTTTTGGTGTTGAGCTGTAGAAGTTCTTTATGAATTTTAGATATTAACCCAGTAGCAGATATACCATTGGCGAGTATGTTTCCCTGCTTCAGTGGGTGTTTCCACTTCACGGCAGCCCAAGTGCCCATGAGCAGAGCAGTGGACGACCAGTGGCTCAGCTGTGAAGAGCGGAATCTGGTGCAGACGCAAATGATTCAGGTGCATTTACACTACACTCTTTAAAACTATCCTTGAGTTTCAGATTTCAAAAGAAAAAGTTTGTGAATCACATCTGAAAAGGAGAAAAATGTATCTCTCTCGGGAATTTCTCAGAGACTTAGTGGAGAAAGAAGTTTTACTCTTTCCTATAATTTACGAAGAATAAAAGCATATCACTTCCAAAGCTGACGTTGATGGTCAGCTTTTTAATAACTTGCAATCAGAGGGGAGCTGTCCTGGAGCAAGATCATTCTGCCCCACCGATACCAATTACCCTAGACTTAAAATACAGTTGGATGCAGTAATTCAAGGGATCTTTTTTTAAAAAATGAGACATATAGTGAAACCATAAGTTTAAAAAAAGATAAAAACAATTAGCAATCGTGACATATTCTGAAATACCCCTTGGACCGCCGTGTCGCTGTGGTTTAACCAGACAGAGGCATTCCTCTTATTATGAGCACGAGAACCCCAGGACCCGGTAGGATGTCCTAAAGACCAAGAAATGTAGCTTCTCCCGTAATCCTTCTGAGTCGCTGTCAAAGTCCCTTAGAACTGTAAACTACCAGAAAATGTAAACCGACTCTGCACAACTTCTGAAGATGTAAACATGTAATGATTACTTTCTGAGAACAGATGATGGAATTAAGTGCTGAAATCACAACAAATCTGAATTCCTGCTACTCAAATGAGCTGCGTTCAGCAAATGGTAACAAGTGTGGAAGAGACCAGCAGACCCGGGGGAAGCTGGGTAACAGCCTAATTAGCAACTGGTAATGGCAGCTGTCAGTTTCCGACTCCAACCAGCAGAAGTCCACGCACCTGCTCCACGAGGTGGACGTCCGCTCAACAAGCAATCAGCAGAGCCCAACGGCTTCTGCTGGCTCTTCACACACTGATGTTTTAATAGAGTCTGTTTCTATCATCACTGACAGGGATAAAAGGGTCTCAAAACCAGGTCTCCATTCGAGTGCTTGAAGAACTCATTTAAAATGGGAATTCTGGAATTTCAACTCAAAATGGCGCTCACTTCTCTCTTTACGTCATATGTCTTTCTATTAAAATACATACAGGTATTTTTTTAAAAGCAAACATTAAAACGTTTTAAATAGTAACTATACTAATAATGGAAATACTAAACCAGAAACTTGAGATAATATCTAGTTATTATAAAGGAGACAGTTCAAATTGAGAAATAAATAAAAATTGAGAAATTCTCTTCATCCCTTCTCCTCCTGTACAACTTGGACAGTTGGTATCAGAAGCCTTGGACACCAGTCCCCAAACCTCCGGCTGTAAAGAAGGAGATTCTGCCTGCTCAGGGCCCCCAGGGGCTGAGGGTGAAAGGCAGAGTCTCAGGTAACATCATGCTCCGGATCTGAAGTGAAGTCTTCTTGAACTATGGAGTTGGGAATTCCTTGGAAAATTCCAACCAAGGAAACAGTTTGCAGGCTAAAGGTTGAGTTCTTGCAACTGCTATGAACAAAAAACAACGGGACAAATTACAAACACCACTCGAAGTAGAACTCAGGGAATAGATACATCAAGAATTTAAAAGAAGATAAATATCATCAAAAGTACAAAGGAGGACAGTTATATTATAAAGCAGAAATAAGAGGCAATGTAAGCCAATAACTGGTATAAAAATATAATAACCCAGAAAGAGAACATGCTGAGGGGGAAAGAGCTGAAAGAGAGAACCAAGGGTGAACAGGAAGACTGGAGATCTGGCGGACAACCTGTCCCAGGACGCTTAAGACAGACGAGAAACCCTGGAGAAAGCTGGGACGCATGGGGGAGAGAAAGACATTTGCCACATTAGTACAACAGGAGCTTGAGAAAGAGAGAAAAATAGAGGAAGAAAAGATGTATAAAGAAATAATGACTAAAGCTTTCCCCAGAATTAAAACTGAATTTTCAGATTTTAAGACTTCTCAAACAGGATAGAAAATGAAGGCTCACATTTAGATATCATGTTAAAATTTAAGAGTAACAGAATCTTTAAAAATCTAAAGCTATCTTGAGGAAAATTGGATGATGATGATGATGATAGATGTAGATAGAGACAGATGATTGATAGAAGTGTCAAGAGACAGTTATACACACAAATATACACCCATAAAAACATGCATACTGTATATACACACTTATACATGCACTTACAAAAGACCAGAAACCCATCTGACATCGAATTGCCCAAGGCCACACTAAGTGCAAGAAGAAAATAAAGCAGTATTTACAAAAGGTTTCAGGGGAAAAACAAAAAACGAGATGCCTTTGGGTTACAGTTTCCAATCCAGTCAAGGTCTTGCTCAAATCTCTGGATTCTGCCTCCAGGAAATCTAGCAAATATAATTTTTTGTTCCAGTTCCAGTGCTTGGACCCAATTTTAACCCAGATCACAAATCCCTGTACCAATCAACTGGAAAGATCTAACTGATGTGCTGGCATCCAGCCTCATGCCCTTCCAATGCATCCTCTACGTTGATCTCAGATTTGTCTTTCTTTCAAACAATTTCAATTGTCTTCCTTATTGTCCTTCAGGACCTGAATTAGCAACCCCACCCACCCACACACACACACACACACTCTGAGGAGCCTCCCAGACCCTGCTAGCAGCAATTTATCCCTTTCTCTATACTCCCAGTGGGCTTTCTACTTCTGGGGTAACATTAGCATAACTTCACCTTGTATTATAATACTTGACTCCCAACTAGAGGGAGTCCCGAGTGGGCAATGCTGTAGTTCATTCATTTTAGGCTCCCTTAGGTCAATGAATCCCCTTCGTCTCCGAGCACAGCTGGCGCTCAGCAAACGTGTGAAAGTCTTTTGAGCCTCGCGTCCGAGAAAGACACCAGGATTTGAGCAGTCAGACATCCATCTCCATTAAGCCCTGTGCACAGATAAGAGTGTTTCTGTAATAAACAAGGCCCAGTGCAGCTGAAACAGCAAGATCTGCTGGGGTGGTCACTTATTTGCATGCAGGGGACACAAGCACGTGGCAAAGGAGATGCTGTAAATCACCCGAGAGCTCGGTGACGAGGCCTCTTGGAACGCCTGGCTCAGAATTATTAATTAAAGCCTCCTCAAGGCTGGTTTGTTTGCACATCAGTTGAGCTAAGCCACACTGGTCCCCCTGTAAACAATAAGACAGGCTGATTAGGCCTCGTCATTAATTAAGTGTCTTTGCCGTGAATAAACAGCGAAAGCTTTCAGTCGGAGCGGGCCTAGAATGCAGTGACAAACGTGCAGCTGTTGACGTCTTCATCAGTTAGCTGAGCTCCCTCCCCAGGGACACCAGCCTCTTGTCACAGGGAAGATGACATTTCTGCTGCACTTGGCCCTGAAGTTACGTCACATGCAAGTCTACAGCTCCTCTGAATGGGGAAGAAACGAGGGCAGGAGTGGCTCACGCCCCGAGTTAGGACCGTTAGCTGTCACGTTCTATCATTAGAAGCAGTGGTGTGTTTGTGGCACACAAATGTGGACAGAAACCATGCAGTGCTGTTACTACTGTGAGAATGAACAAGTCTCTTTGAAAAGCAAACACAGAAAAACAAAAAATCGGGGGTCCAATTGCAAACTCTTCCAGAACCGTTAGATGTTTTCTGAATTTTTTTTTTATAATTCAGCAAATGTCCTCGAAGAGATAAAGGAAACCGATATGTATCATGTTTGTGCCATTTGAAAATAGTTATCTTTACATCAAATACTCCTGAGTTTCTGTTTTCCTTCATCCCATGGAAGCACTTTGTAAACTTGGAAATGCAGGCAAAACAAAGGCGATTATTTTGCTTTTTTTATTATAATTTCTCCATGAAGCTCTATTTTCTAATAAGCATTAGATTACAGTGTTGGTGGCCCCAGCCAACCTTCTAGGACCCAGGACTTCCCAAACTCTCCCCACAATCACCAGTGTCCCACGGTTGCCAACAAAGTTACAAACAAGAGCCAGCCGATGGGGCAAAGCACCCGTGGTTAGTAATGCTCAGTGCCTCACTGCTGCACAGAAGACCCTTTAAATCAAGGCTGAGGGTGGGGCTCACTGGCAAGGACCAGCATGCCTTCTGCCCTGCCCCCGAGAGCCTGAATCTCCCAGTCTCTGGATGGCTGGATGAAGAAAGTGGGCAGAGAAAAGGGGGGGCCCAAGGTCACCCGCTCTGTTATTTGGGAAGTAGATGGAGAGACCAGATGAGGATGGCCAGCTAGCCATCCAGGCTTCTGAGGGTTTGCCCTCCACATGGGCCAGAGCAGAAAGTCCAAGGACAGGGGGCCAAACCTCCCTGGCTCTCCCATGCTTGGACTTGGTACCACCTGCATCTAAGACTCTTCCTGATCTGACAGGCACCTCTTCCTTGCTTGGTAGGGAGACCGTCATGGGGAGGTGAGCTGGGGCTGAATCCGCCGGCCTTGCTTACAGTTATTTACAGCCATCTTTTCTTGTCCCCACCAAACTCTAAGTTCTGTGAGGGCAAACACTCATCCCGTTCATCCTGTATGCCCTACAGAACCTTCCTTGGGCTTCGACCATAAAGATGTGCAGTGCCTGCTGCATGAATGCATGAAGTCAGAACGAATGGGTAGCATTTTGTGTATGTGGGTACCTTGAGCAGAGAGCTGCCTTTGGGGTCAGTTGAAGGGAATTTTCTCAGGATCACCCAAAACTACCTTCCAGGATCACCCAATATGCTGTGAGTGTGAATCTGTGCTTGTAACCAGAGGTACCTACTAAGGAAAAGAAAAGCACGTTGAACTAAGGTCAGGAGACTTCCCTTGTCACTGTCAACCTGTGTGAGCCTAGGAGGGGACACTACTGTCATGGAGAAGAGCACAGAGCAGCGACTGAGACCCCTCAGGAGCCAGAAGGTCAGCGGGCTCGGTCAGCAGTGCAAGTCCAGCACGTGCTTCCCTGCTCTCCAGGGGCTGGCACTCGAGCTGGGGAGAGACTCCCATGATGCACACCAACCCAAGGTTCATCATCAAGCTCCTGCTGGGGACAGGTAGAGCAAGACAGCACCTTCAGTTGACTGAAGTGGGCTGAGATGTGCATGGTGTGTTACTTAGATATTTAAAGATTCTGTCACATTGAGATGAAGGAGGTGAGAAGCAGTATACATAATGAATAGAATGTGAATGTCACAATAGAGAGAGAAAACAGCAGATGGGTTCAGTTCCCAAGGAAGGTACAAAGAAGTCTGAACTCGGGTCAGAGTGAAGAGGACCCCAGACACCAGGCTAAGGCATTTAGATTTACAAATTAATAATAAAAAGGCGTCATTGAAGAGTTTCAAAGAAAGGCAGTGATGTGAGTAGGATTAGCAGGAGTGTGCAAAATGAGCCAGAGAGAGGAAGACTGCACCCAAGGAGATGGTTGCCATCATCACAATCATCTACAGGTGAGCTGGTGACGGGAAAACCACCTTGGTGGCAACGGGGTTCAAAGGAAATTCGGTGTCCGAGATAGTCAGAAGGAAGACTTCATCGCTGGGAGCGAGGAGCAAAGCATGAGCAGTGGGGCCGGAGTGGCCGGTGGATGGAGGTGAGATCCAGGTGCGGTGGCTGCGCTGAGCTAACATGACTGGCCCTTGTCTGGGAGTCCATGAAAAATGTGTTTCCAGGACTCGGTCCCACGTGAACACAGTCTGGGGCTGGGGATCAGGAATACACACATCAGCAAACACTCCAGATTGGCACTTGGGCCACCTCAAGAAATTTTGCTCAAATGGTGGAGTAATAAGCCAATAACTTCAATTCGCACAACTGCCTCTGGTTGACACACAGCGTCCTCAGGCAGGGGCTCGGATGATAGACCTTCCTGTCCGCTCTGTTCCAGTCAAATGCCTCTGAATCTCGTCTTGGTTGGGGCGTCCTGGCCACAGTTTCAGAGTGGCCCCCAGAGGTCATCTGTCCTAGCCAGCATCTGTGTTCTCCCCCCCGTGAGGAGCCCGCACATTGCGTCTGCCTCTTCCTCTCCATGTGGCTGTGAGGCGTCCTCACCTTCATGGACCAGAAAACGTGGGACTGCAGGGGGCTTTTCACTTCAGCTCCCTCACTCTGTTGCAGACTGACCGGCCAGAGCAAGAATAATTTTGACACGGCCTTTCCAAAGAAAACAGCCCTGTTTCCTGACACACGGTGGCCATGCTGATGGTGGCAGGGAGACAGAGGTCTGTGGAGAAGAGGGCACCAAAAGGAGTGGACCTAAGAGGTGTGTCGGGTGCAGCCAGGAGGGTCCCTTGCTGTCACTGAGCTGCTGTCCAAGTGCTGAGTTTTCATGTTGAAACCTGT
Organism: Macrotus californicus; assembly: GCA_007922815.1. NCBI lineage: Eukaryota > Metazoa > Chordata > Mammalia > Chiroptera > Phyllostomidae > Macrotus > Macrotus californicus. The sequence continues at coordinate 22,426 of VMDR010008607.1, read as the reverse complement.
CCTTTAGGCAGGGCAGCCGCTAACCCTTCAGAGCCCTGGCTGGAGCCCACAGCGCCTTTGGCTGGATTACCAGCATTTGCACCTCTTTGGTAGTAAGCCACATTGTCCTGACGGTGGTGAGATATCCGTAACACTAGCTCTTATGTATTGAGCCTTTACTATTGTCCAGGCCACTTGTTAGGCGGGGGGAAAGGCAAGAAAGGTGAGGTTGGCAGTTTGTCCTTTTATAAGTGAATACACTCAGGCACAAGGGGTGACACACATCCCTTAAGTTCAAGAGCGGCAGGAAGAGTCCAGGGCTGCTGGACAGTAGAGCCTGCTTCCCCATTACCTGAAAGCATGCTGTGGACAAGTGGAATCATGTTCATTTTATGGACAATGGAGGTGAATCAAAAGGACGAATGCTTGACATGAGTTTTGGACTTGAACAACAAAAAAAGGCGATTCACATGCACATGGAAGCTACATTCCTACTTTGTTTGTGACAATGACTCTTCACGAGGACCTGATATCTTACTACAATGTGTGCAATGCCACGTTCTGCTGCAGTGCCCACTGCCTCTGGACACAGGAAGGACCGCTCCCTGTCTGGCCACCCAGGTCACCTGTCCTCCCTGCTGCTTCAGGACAGCGGCACTGTGCTCTCTCCACAAGGTCTTCTCATCGGTGATCAAGGTGTGCACGGCCAAAGTCTCAGCAATCATCCCAAACACCCACAAGTCTACTTGTGAGCGTGTGCCTTCCACACCTTCTGGCTGGCAGGCCCACTTCCCTCCCATCCCGCTGTGCCCCATGCTTCTGCATTTTTCCTTTCTCGTGGTCAGATAACAGCTGTTCAGCAGGCTCTTTTTACAATTACGTGAATCTGAAAAAGAACATTGTTCCCCGTAGCAAATCCATATGAGAGGATGATAGTCCCCTCCATAAAGCACACTGCACCCCCACCCCCAAGCAGAGAGGCCTGAAGGCATCTGAGGACTGAAGCACTGGGCAGTGTTAGCAGAAACAAGCATCCCTGGGCCTGCTTTTCAGTTGAGCCCTTTCCCAGGCATGTGTTTGTCTGTTTTCTTGCAGGCACGCACCTGGGTGTATCCCAGATCTGAGAGCAAAGTGCTAAACCAAGAGAAGCCTCACATGGAAAGGCCACTCGCTTGTCCCCCCTTTCACTTCCTTGCCCTGGTCAGTAGCCCAGACACTGTGAAATCCTTCTCTTCCTGACACCGAGATTCCTAGCCCCCTGCTTCATGCAGCACCCTGATGTGTAACTGACACTCTGCTACAGTCCACGATATTTAACCTGCAAAATTTTCCATTTACAGGAAGAAATTGGGTATCACAGCAAAGGCAGACAATTTATGAAGTCTTTAAGAGACACAATTTCTCCCTGTAGAATCTATAGAACTCCAACGAGAGCTGGGCTTCCCTTACACTTAGCATGGGTTCACATGTCACATCTCCATACGCAGGAAGAAAGAGGTACCGGCGTTATTTGACCCCATCCTTCCTAAAGTCCCCCTGGTGGGTTATCTCTTCTGTGTGTGAAAAGCTTCTTTGGAAGTGAGAACCCCGGGCATGGAAGGAGAAATTCGTCAAGAAGATTGAATTCAGAAAGATTAAAATGTAGAGTTTTAATATAGCTGCAGCTGGCACATGTCAAGGAGATAAAAGGAAGATTTGGGATTCAAAGAACAGAGCAGAACTATGAAGCACTACTTTAAAAATACATATTATTGTGATTGAAATTGGTAGGGAAAAGAAATCAATATAATCAACCACTCTAGTGAATGGCTGAGTTGAGAGAATGTACTTAGCCCTACAGTGTTCAATTTTTAAATGGAAAACAAGAAAAAGAAAGCAGACGCTCACTGAACACACTTCTGATATGTTTTATAACAGGCAATATATCTAAGTGAACAGCCTAGAGAACTGTCTCTCTCCAATTTCATCTGGAGCTATTCCCCCACAAACAACTTTATTAACCCTAAATGAAACTTGATAAATTACCCCCACCCACCAACACAATTGCAGTAACATATCAGAGTCTGAGGGGATTTGCTTTTTAAAATAAAAATAAAGTATATTTATTCATTTTTGTTTGTATTGAATTTATTGGGGTGACCCTGGTTAACAAAATATTATAGGTTTCAGGTGCACAATTCTATAAGTCACATCTGTACACTGTGTTGTGTGTTCACCACCCCAAGTCAAGTCTCCGTCCATTGCCATTTACCCCCCATGCCCCCTCCCCCTCCCTGTTCCCCCAGCAATCACCACACAGTTGTCCATGTCCATGAGTTTTTTTCTTTTTTTTTTTCCTTTTTTGCTCAATCCTCACCCTTCCCAGCTGCTCCCAAAAGCTGTCAATCTGTTCTCTATAAGTCTGTCTCTATTTTGCTTGTTTATTCATTTTGTTCATTAGATTCCACATGAGTTTTTGAATGAATAAGAATTTAGAAGTGATAGGTTAATCTCTCTCCCCAAAAAGAACAATTGCATTACAAATTCACCTTTCTGTAGAAAAGAAAGATGAAATTCTGATTTAGTTCAACATTTACCCTTCTAATCGGTATTACCTCTTACACTTATCTCCCTAAACTACAAAATGCATTCAGAAGAGCTGGTCCAGCGGAGAAAAATTCCTTTGTGAAAACCCTAGAAGAGGCTTGCCAGCAGCCAGGCCAGGGTGTGTCTCCTAAAGCAGAGGCAATCCTCAGAGCTTTCTGCTGTAGTTTTGCCCTGTATTTTCCAAGTTGTGTAATTATCAAGTTTAAAAATTAAAGTTACGGTAATATGTTTATTATTATTATTAACCTTGAAATATTAGTCAGAAGCATGAAGATCAGGCTCAATAAATATTTCTTTTTGTAATTCACCAATTTGCTTCTTCACAAATGATGATCGACAGATGAAAGCTCAAAGGTGATTTTCCTTGATTTGGTGTCAGGAAGAAGAGGAGAGATTTAAGTCACATCTCCCTTCCCTGGAATGCAGGTATATTAAGGATGCCAGGGGAGAAATAATTTAGGGAGAATCAATGGGTTTCATTTGCCAGGCAGAGTTTGAGATGCCTCCAAGGTGTTCACATGGACTCGGGCACCTGGGGATTGTCTGACCTGGTCTGAAGCTCAGAGGAGAAGTACAGGGTTGTTCTGTGGACAAGGGGCTGCTGGGCAATGATGACGACTAAAGCCATGAGTGTCATGGGATCTCCCAGCACATGGGTACACATAGGAAAGACTTAGGGACTAAATAACAGTATCATAATTTAGGTCAGAAGGGAGAAGTCAGAAAAGGAGAATGAGAAGGAAACCGATGTGTCATAGTGTCAAGGAAAAGGAGGCCATCAAATAGGAAAAAAATATCCCATTGTGTCTAAAGCTACCCGGAAGTCAAATAAAATGAACAGCAAAGACTAGCCATTGAAATCAATAGAAGATCATCTGTGGCAAATGATTCGGTGAAAGCAAAGCCAGGTTCTCTGGCTCAGGTAGAGAGAGATTGGGAAGGAAAGAAGTAGAGACAGCTCTTTTGAGATTTTTGCCTAGGAAGAAGAAGAGGGAGAGAGAGAGAGAGGATGTTTGGGGGACAGTGGAGACCTAAGGAGGTTCGGTGCTGCTTGCTACAAAGACAGAAAAACATAAAACTTAAGGACGCTCTTTGGGGAAGACACAAGAGATGGCTGCAGAGATGCAGGGTCTAGATGTGCAATTTGAAAAACGGGAGAATAGGTATTATTCCCACTTCATAAAAACCCAACTGCAGCCCTGGCTTGTGTAGCTCAGTGGATTGAGTGCAGGCCTGAGAAGCAAAGGTTGGCGGGTTCAATTTCCAGTCAGGGCACATGCCTGGGTTGTGGGCCAGGTCCTTAGGAGGAGGCATGCAAGAGGCAACCACACATTGATGTTTCTCTCCCTCTCTTTCTCCTTCCCTTTCCCACTCTAAAAATAAATAAATAAAATCTTCATGAAAAAAAAGTCAACTGCAAAAGAATCTCATGCCCCAGCGAGAGTCAAACATGAACGCCTAATTCTACTCTCTAGTCTCTACTAGCTATGTTCTTGGGTAAATTTCTGCAGGTAAAGATAATTGTATCTACTGTAAGAGATGGGGTGAGACATGTATAGGGCAAGTACAGGGTACCAAAAGCACAGTGCAGGGCACACAGGGGACAGTCTGGAGGTGGCGGTGGTGCTTATGGGGCCATGGTCTGAGATGTGTGGCTGTGATGACCGTGGTTGTTGGAGGGATAGTTGGGAGGCTCTGGAGTTAGTGAGTCACAGAGCCAACCTTTACACCCATGCCAGGACTCCGGATTCAGCATTCGATACCACACTTCACTCAAGAGAAATTAAAAACTATTTTAAAGTAAATAAAAATGAAAATATATCACGTCAAAATTTGTGCTCTAGAGTAAAAACAGTGCTTAGAGAGACAGAAATGACATTGAATGCATGTATTAGAGAAGTAGAAATATCTAAAATCAATAATATAAACTTCCATTTTAAGAAACTAGAAAAAAAAGCAAATTAAACCCAAAGTAAGCCAATGAAAATAAATAACAAAAGTTAGAGTAGAAATCAATGAAATGAAAACAGGAAAACAATGGAGAAAATCAATGAAACCTAAAGCTGTTTCTCAAAAAAGATCAATAAAATTATCAGCGTTTATCTAGACAAGCAAAGGAAAAAGAAAGAAGAGGCACAACACTAATATCAGAAATGAAAGAGGAGCCATCACTACAGACACAATAGACATCATAAGGATAATAAAGAAATATTAAGAACAACTCTTTACCCCCCAAATTGATAAATTTGGTAAAATGGACTGAAAGCTACCCCACTTCACCTAAGACAGTGACAGCATACCTGCGTGTTCCTCTGTGGCTTTCCCCTCACCTGTGCGCTGGATCCCCTTCCTTAAGCTAAACTTAAGAGGTGGATAGTTTTCTAATTCTAAGATGAGTACCTAGCACATAGTGAGGTGTATTGATGTGTTTCTCAAATCAGTTCATTTTCCCAAGGTTGCATCCTTGGCCCTTTCCTTTTCTCTTTAAAATCAGACCTTATTATCTCACTATCAGAATTTTAACTATCAACTTCATGAGGAGAATATGTCTTTATATGTTTATGTCTTCAGTGTCCAAACCCAAGCTTGTATTTCCAACTGCCTGAAGGATTTCTACCAAAAAGATCCTCAGGCATCTCAACTTAGAATTTATAAACCGAACTTATTATTTTTCTTCTCCTCAACTTCTGAGGACATCCTGAGAATGTCCAAATTCTATCTAATGTGCCGTTGTTCTCCATCATAAAAGCCTAAAATTTCAGAAAATGTCATGCTTCCTTTCACCTTCATTTTTAAGTCCTGAACATTGAGTCTTTCTAATGCTCCTTGACTCTATCCTATCTTTTCTTTATTGTTCCTGGTTTAGGAGTTTATGTGTCATTGGACTAATTCAACAGTTTCCTAAAATGTCTTTCTGATTTGTGATTCTCCTTGCACAAATTCACCCAGCACACAAGTTTCAAAACTAGAGAGAAGAGGAGTTTTCATAATCTAAGGGGAGTTCGGCATGTCTGGATTATATCATTCAGATTTCCTTTTCTCTAGATCATGCCCATAACTTAGTATCTGACTTCTGCCATCCTCATGTTTTTTCACTTAATAAGCTTCAGAATTTACCTTTGAATGTGCGGTTTCCTATGGCTCTGCTCCACCATGAAAACTTGTGACAGGCAACTCTCTTTCACATGAACTGATTTGGGTGAGAGGAATATGTCACAATTTTAGTGACAAAACCACTAGATTGAAACAGCATATCCCACTGACTTGAGTGCGCTGAGCCTTTGGCTCAAGGGACTAAGCAATCAGAGTGACTGATCAGAGTGCCTTAACTTCACCTTCACTTCAAGGTCCTTGTTTTCTTTCTTTTATATACAATATACACATTTTTGTATATGATGGGCACTGACCGGAGGTTTTTATATGTGCCCAGTGAACTTCACTGACCTCCTCCTCCTCTATCACAACCCTGAAAGACCTGGTAATTTTATTTCCTCTTATGTCATAAGAAGAAATTAAATAATATCTTTTGCCAGCTAAATCTCACAATAGCTTTGCTGTTGGCTTCCACTGGAGTTTAGTCATTGAGCGTTACAGGTAAGGGGTCTGATGGAGGGCGGAAAAGAAGGGTATTTATCTCTCCAGCTCCTCAGAATGGCAGGGCAGCCTGTGTTGGCTATGTCCCTCCACCGAAGGGGCAGTGTCTCTGCAGGTGCCCCACTTCCCCTCAGCAGTTCCCTTGCTCCGGGTTCCAGTGAGGATTCCCTCCCTTTGCTCCTTGTGCTGGGGTGACCATGGCTGTGCCCATTGCCACTAGTCCTGGGGAACCACACTCTTCCTTGTGACTTCCCAACACCCTCCCACCTTTGAAAACAGTCTCTTTGTTAAACATTCCTCAAATACTGAACCCAACTGTTCTATGTGCTTCCTGTGGGGACCCAGATCAATTTAATCACTTACTATGTGACCATATCTCCCTTATCATCTAGAAACCTCAGGTTCTTCCTTGGTGAAATAGGAATTGCATTACCTATCTTTCAAAATTTTTGCAAAATGAAGGAGAGAATTCTTTTGAAAACCAGGACGCTCAAACTCCATATAATCAAAATGTGATAAGTACAGCATCATAAAAGCAAATTTTCACATAGATAAAATGGAAAAAACAAAGGACAAATTGGAGAACATGTTTGTCATATATACAATAAACACATTTTTAAAAAAATACAATATAAGTCAATGTTAAAAGCTAGAAAATGAATACAGTAGAAAAATGGCTGGCTGTAGTCAGTAAGAGGGGGGAATACAAATGGGCTTAACATTTTAAAAAGATGCTTCACCATACATCTAGTAAAATGATGCAAATTAAAAACACAATTAGATATGTTTTTTTAACCTATTGAAATGAAAAAGATCAGAAAGGATTATACATTCTGTTGGTGAGGATGTCAGGAAATCTGAACTCTTATATATCATTGATAGGAATATAAATTGGTACAACCTCTTTGGAGTGAAACTTAACAATATCTAATAAACTGAAAAACACACGCATCTTCTGGGCCAGCTGTATATACACAGTGAACCAAGTGGAGAGAACACAGCTATTCATCACCGCACCACGTGCAGACTCAAAAGATGGGAAACCCCCCAGTTTCCAACAGTGTGGGGCTGGTGCAGTACTGACCTCAGAGCCTGGCTGGGTTGGGACTGGGCTTCCAGATTCCCTCCCTTGCAAGTCTCTGAACTCGAGCTCACCAGGAGGGGCTGGCAGTGGGGTTGAGGGTGTGGTGCAGGGCAGACATGCTGGACTGAGTCAGAAAGGGGCCGTACGGCAGGTGCACCTTCACCTTGCCGGCACCTGCTCATTAACTGCGGGCAGGGCAGCAGCCAAGTGTGCAGCTCCTGCTGCTTTTATTCTTTCACATCCTCCTGGTCCTGGCTGGGTAGGTGCAGGTGCTGCTCCATGGGGAAGGGTCCCTGCCCTGTGGGACCCCTGGATGCTCACAATAGACGTGGTGAGAGAAAAACATGCTTCCTCTTTATCCTCACGGGTCCAAGTTTGTCCTTCATCCTCCCCATTTATGTACAACTGCCGACCCTGCTGACCTCAGACTGAGTGCCGTGTGGGGAGTCTACAGATGCACATAGGCTGCTCAATGGGCCCCCAGAGAGCGTGAGGCCTAACTCTTCTAGGTCACTCAGAGTCGCCCTGCTGTCTTGACCAAATCTCAACGGATATCGGTTGTTAAATAAATCACGAGGATTATATAGCCATCAAATATAATGAAGTAGTTCTATATGTAAACATAAAACAATGCCCAAAATAATATCAAGTACCAAAAAATAAAGTTCTGAGAAATGTATGTCATGTGCTATTTTTAATATTTTTTAATTGTATTTTTTACATTACCTTTTAGTCCCCTTATACTCCCCTCCCCCCAGCAATCACCACACGGTTGTCCATGTCCATGAGTCCTTTTTCCTTTTAAGTAAAAATGGAGGTAGGGAAACGCACACACACGCATGCCATACTAATCTGTACGTACACTCGGATGTCATGGATCATTGCTAGATGGTCACATAAGAAATAGCAACTCTCCTTTACAAAAAGGAACTGGGTGTGATGAAGGAGGTGACATAATGTTGTTGGTGGAAATCAGGTTCTTCCACAGGATTTCAAGGAAAGCATTCCAAGCACTCACGCACGGGAGAAAGTGGTGTGGCAAGATGATTTTTGTGTGTGAAAGGCTGCCCCTGGGTTTCCAATGTTCCATCTCCCTCCGAGTCATCATGGAAAAAGTCCAACTGTGTCCTCAGGAAGACCAAAACAAAAGCCAGCGTCCAGAGTTACTGTTTCATGTTTTTTGGAGCCTACCCCTTCTGCTGCGTGGTCCAGTAGCTCCCAGACCCACATGGTCACGTTCTCCCAGGTGAGAGAGAATGCACTAATGCATGGGGTGAGTGTGTTATCAGGTGGGCAGGAGAGAGAGAGAGAGAGAGAGAGTCTTTGTTCCCCTGGGATTATATTAGCTTGGGTTTGGGACAGGCCTAACACTTTTTCAAAAAAATGAGTCAAACTTCCCAAACTTCTGCAGGCTTTTGATAGGTCCACCCCCAAATTAGACTGACAGGCCTCTATGGTCCAGCACCTCCCCCTGCGCCCCCAACAACTGGCACCAGAGGGGGAAGGGAAGAGTGTTAATCCCCTCCGTGGAGCAACGCTGTGATCCCCTGGAGTGTGAAGCTGCAGCTTCCTGATGAAGCAAACAGGCTTATGCTCCCCAGTTTATTAAACTCAGTGTCCAATTCCATTTGTTCCCTTTCTTATTAATAACTAGTTAACTACCTACAGTAACAATTTCACTCTATATCTTTTGTACTGTTTGATTTTTTTCATGAACTTATATTAATTATTTAAATAACAATGGCATTTCAAAACTGATATAACTCACTACAATTTCGCCACGTCAATCTTCTGAGCATAGCATACATTCGGGAAACATCGACTTCCTTTCTCTCCTGTGGGCGTCCCTCTTACATCCCTGTCGGTGGAGATCCAGCCCACGCTTCTTTCTTCTGTGACGCAGGACAATGCTGTGTACTCTTACAGATGTGACGAGAACAGACAGGAAATGAGTCAGTGTTCACTTCCTTCAGTCTGTCTGAGAGCCATGACACAGCAGAAAATACGGGCATTGCTGCTCACAAGCTCAGTTGTTAGAAAAGAAAGTAAAGATGTTCCATAGCTCGTTGCTGAAGAAGGAAGAAAAAGGGATGATCTTGTAAGTTTAACAAGGGCGCCGGGTGGAGAGAGATGTTCCTTAAGGTCACCAGCTTTTTAAAAAAAATCTGATTCCAAAGCCCATTGCGTTAGTTTAGATTTCCTCAAAATCAGACCCCGAGACAAGGGACTTGGGGGCAGGCAGTTTACTTGAGAGCTGGCTGCAGAAAGCACAGAGGAGACTGTGGGGCCAGCCGCTGGCTTTCTGCACGTTACCCGTGTTTTCCTGGGAAGGGAGAGAATTGACTCGCTATGAAATTTTCAAATGCCTGTCATGTAATAAAACCTCATGTGCTGAATTCTGCTTTATTTATAGATAAAAAGTTTAAGAACTATATTGGTACATGTATGTATATTTTGTATGTGTGTGCCCAAGCGCCTGAGGAATGTATTTCTTTGTATTTTATAAAAATCAAAAGAGATTCTCTGAAGTCGCAGTGAGGACGATATGTAATCTGGTTTAATGTATACTGGCAAAAAGGATTGATGGCACATTATAATTTTGTGAAACATGCAAATACAAATATAACATACTCCAGTAAAAATATAACAAGAAAACTCATTGCCTGGAACAAGGCACCTTTTTGGCTAAATGGTTGTAGGGATAAAAGTCATATATTATGGGCTGTAAGCAAAGAAAGCTAAAGAGTCCTTCCTATAATGTTGGAAACAGTTCTGTTCTTCTCATGTCAGTTCCTCTGAGTTGTTTCTGTGGGATTTCAGCAATATAACCTATGTACACAGAGTCATTCCTCCTCATGAAAGACAGTGGGATTGTGTGTGTGAAGGGAAACAGCAGGGTGAACGGACTCCAAAGACCGCACTAGACAGAAGGAAGGACAGATATAATGGCGGACGTGGCATGCCTGTGGACGTGGATTAATGATTGGCAAGAGGACCAGAGATCACAAAGGCATTCCCACCTGTTGGCTTAAGCTTGTGGACTTAAGCTTGTTTGCTTTCAAGGCTTCCTCTTCAATTGGTCTTGACCCCCAGCTGTACGGGAAAGCCACGTGAATACCAGAAAAGTGATGTTCCAGAAAGGAAGCACAATCTTTTAAAAAGCCTGTGATACCTTAATTGTTCCCAGAACCCAAGTGCCCATGGCCCCTTATTTCTGAACATCTAACAGAACTGTGTGTGACAGTTAGGATAGAACCAGCACGCACTCCCAACCCACACCCACAGACATGAAAACAAGAACTAATTGAAAGCAAACAATGAAAGCACTCATTCACAACTGTAACACAACTGTAAACCCTTTTAGACTGATGTGGTATTTCTAGGATGATGAGTTTTAGCAAATCAGACATCAGGCTTTCTAGAGGGAGTAAGCAAAAACTGGTCAGAGAATATTTGAGAAAAGGGAAAAGCACCCGAGTAGGTGGCATGTGCCCCGAGAGGTGCCCACTCATCTTGTGTCACTCATATGCATCACAATCGTTATTATTCCCCGTCACTTACAGACTGCCTTTCCTCCCCAGCCAGCCTACCTGTGGTCTTACAAGCACATCAGGAACAGCGTAGACGTGAATCACTTCACACAGCTCCAGGCATGGTCACCCAAGGGGAAACAGAAGTTCTACATAAATCGCAGTAACATTAAGCCAAGACCAACCGTAAAGAATGCTTATTTGCTTGAAGCCATGGGGAATGTTAGGTCCATGGAGGACTCATCCTTCTCCCGGTTATGAGGGCAGTGTGGCCTCCCTGGGTGAAGTCCAAGGTTAATGAGTCTGGATTCCACAGGACTAATGCACGACGTTTTTGTCTTCTGGATGGAGACTCCAAGTCACAGCAAGGGCTTTCCAGTGTCCCTGGGTCTTACCAGCAATGCAGTGCTGACCTGGGAAAAGGGATCCTGAGCTCAGGTGACCTTCTGATGCTCACAGATCCATCAGGACCCAGATAGTCTGCATCCTGGTATCCTCTCTGCAAAGCTCATGTGGGTATTTCCCGCAGGATCCCAAAACACAGACCCTTGTATTTTTGTGCAGAACTTGCTATACTCACATCCTGGAGCTGCCTAGTGTGGGTCCTCACTATTGGAAGCTGGCACACATTTGTGGTTCTCAGCAAAGTTGCCTGGTCAGAAGCTCCAAGTAACAGGTGCTCTACGGCGCCTCCATCTGTCTGCGAGCCCCGTCGAAGCCCCACAGCACCTCTAGGTAAGGGCTCTCGTCTCCAGTCAGTCTCTCTTTGTGCAGACAGAGAATCAATCTACTCGTTCTTGTTTGTGGTATTAGAAGTGAATTGCCTCAGGGCCGTTATGAGAGATGCCAATTTTTAATGAGACTTGTGCTTGATGTGAGCTGTGTTTAGATGCAGAGTTGTCCTCCGAGGGACTCGGGGAATTGTGCCAGCAAACTTCGTTTCTCATGATGCACCTACAGTGACAGTACAGTCCCTCCTTATCCTCAGGGGACACGTTCTAAGAACCCCGGTGGCTGGCTGAAACTGTGGACAGTACCAAACCCTGCATATACTACATTTTTCCCTGCACAGACACACCTGTGCTAAAGTTCAATTTATAGATTAGGCCCAGGAAGAGACTAACAACAATAAGTAAGAATAAAATAGAACAATTATTACAATATGCTGCGATAAAAGTGATGTGCATGGCTTGGGGCCATTACTAAGCAAAATACGGGTGACTCTCACACAAGCACTGCAGTGCTGTGACGGTTCATCTGGTACCCTAGACAACCTGAAGTGACCAGCAGGCAGACCCTGGACAAAGGGGTGGTTCAGGGCCGGGGCGGGATGGTGCCAGATTCTATCGTGTTACTTAGAACTGTGCACGATTTAAAATCTATGAATTTCCCATAATAATATTCCAGTAAAACAAATGGAATTTCCAATTTAATATTTTCAGACCAAGGTTGACCTCAGTGAACTGAAACCTCAGAAAGCCAAACTGCAGATAAGGGGTCACCCCCACACACACACAAAATATGTATTTTGGAAACTATCCTGGAAGCTCTGAAGGTGGGTTCCTACTCAGCACCGACTAGTGGAAGATGGTGCCAGGCATGGCCCATTCGTGGTGCGCGGGCTCCTGTTAACACGCAGATGCGCTCTCAGACTGCCCGGGCCAAGTTCTGAGGTTCCAGCTTTCTGATGGCGTGGAGGTGCAGGGTGGCAGACTCCTGGCTGTGGCACACCGCAGGGCCCCTGCGCCAGTCAAACCCCCAGTCGGAAGGACCTTTCCAGACACCACAGGGTCATGTTTCCGATCCTGCTCCCTGACAGCCCCCCTCCATGGGGAGCAGGGCCCAGAACCCTGTGAGAAGGGGTGACCTAGCAGGAGACCAGCCAAGTGGGCCCGAAGGCCAGGCCGACCCCAGGCTCTGTGCTTGCATACTTCTGCCCTGACCTTTGTAACAAAGGTGGGCTGTGCAGCCCCTGCAGAACCACTCCCTCCTTGTGTTTTGCTTGCCTCTTTCCCGACGCCTGGAGCCCTCTTTGCAGGTCTCCAGACTTGCAAGTGGAGACTGAGTGCTTTGGAAGCATTAAAGAAAGTTTGTTCAAATCCCCTAAATCATCTTCTGTAATCATTTTGGTTCTACGTAGAAACAGAAGTGACAAAGCTGTGCCTACCTTGCATTTCTGATAAGGTCTGTGTTCCCTAACAAGTTACAGTGCCTTCCTCTCCATAAAATTGCCTGTATTTTGAGCAGGAGCACTAAGGACATTTAAAGCAGAGGTCAATACTTCAGAAACGGAATCCAGAAATAGTACCTGGAAGGAGTTTTCCAGGAGCTGCAGCGTTAGGGTAGGTCTTGTTCCAGTCTCTCCTGGGCTCAGGCCCCAGTGCCGGAGCTTTTCACTGACGCACGTGCACCACCGAGAACAGTCGGAGAAGGTCAGGTTAGCCGCCTGGGGAGCTCCTAGCACTCCCTGCATCCCACACCTCTGAGGGAGAAGCACACAGCCAGGTATGTTATGAATACAGTTAGCCTCAATTGCTTTTTTAACAGGGAAGGAATGTGAGGACCGAGCTTGTACGGCTGCAGCACACCAGGGTGGGGAGACAAGCAGCCTTTCCTCCAGGCTTTACTTTGCTCAAACCCAAAGTCGTTTTGCCCCAGCCCGAGCAACCCCAGAGGGCTTCCGTAGTTCTGCAGCAAACACCATTTGCATTTGCTCCTCGAGTCACGCTCAAGAGATCCTTGCAAGGAGCAGGAGCTAGTGATCGCCCTCCCAGAGCCCAGATTCTGCTCAGATAAGGTTCCCTGCAGTGACTTGCCAAAGCTCAGGGCCTCCCTCTGCAGAGGGCTCCAGGGTGATGCTTCACACGAAGAGGAGGTGCATTCCAGGGATGGGTGTTCCAAATTCTTGGATTTCAGTGTGCAAAATACAATGCAGTCATGGGAAAACACATCCCGGAACCACGCAAGGCCAATTGGAATTTAAGGGGAAAACAAAACAGTTTTCTGGGGGGAACCGGAACGGGTCTGGAGCTCAGGTCTGTCTGGGTAACAAGCAGCTCTTGCATGGCTGGAATGGCACGAGACAGCCGAAGGGGTATCTTCTCTTGCAGTCAGAGATCAGGGTGGAGACTTCTACGGTCTACCATTGTCCAGTACTGGGTTCTTACAAGAGTCGTCTGGCCTCGCTCAGGCTCTGTAACTTCATCGGCAAAACGGGGACAATGAGATCTATACTGTCTGTTTTGGTGAGATAACAAAAGGAAAGTTTCTTACACAGGGTGGTCTCAGGGAAAGTTCCCTTTGCTCTCTGTTCCCAGACACCTCTGTAATCATTTTTAATCCTAAAGAACAGGAAGGTGGGACAGAAAAATGAAACAACACAATCATGTTCATGTACAGGTCATGGAGGAAAAAATCTGCCTTTGCTTTGGGGAATAACCTGAGGAAAGAGGGAAGACAGGAAATATGTAAAGTGGAGTCATTTTAACCAAGCTGCAATAATTATTCACATTATGAAGGCTGGGGCATGAGAAGACTCCACTCTTGTTCTAACTAGCCTAGGAACTTAAACCTTTTTTAACTTTCCCGTCGTTCCTCAATGCCTGGATATACATCTGGACCTTCAGGTAACCCTCTAATTACCCCCTGAAGGGCTGGCACATACATCAACCTGACATCCATTACCCAGACCAACAGGACGTGACCAGACCTCCTGGCACCCGTCCTCTGGCCCACCTGACATCCATCATCCCACCACGTGACATCTGACCGATGACTGTCCTGGCCCAGTCCCAGGGTGAGGAATGCAGAACTGATCATTTTCAAGGATGCACTTTTACTATGAGAACATTTAACTTTTCTTACTGCTTTGGAACCCTCTGGGGGTTTGTCCAGTTGAGCTCCCCACTTATAAGCTCCAGGACCCTTGAATAAATGCATCTTTATCACTTATTTCCACCAAAGCCTCCAGATTCTGTTTGAGTTCCTTTAATAATGGCCTCCTTGATTCATTAATTTAACAGTTTGCATGTCTACTCCGTTTTAATTTCTTCAAACAAAATGGAATGTCTTAGAGCTGGCGATCTAAGCACAAATGTCTCCGGTTATTGATGTGATGACTTACTTCTGTGAGACTAACCCTGAGCACTCATACACCTTCAAAGAGTGTCAGGACGTGGGATGGAGGCCAGGTTCTCTGGTCACTTGTCACGTTCTTTCTGACTTAATGTCTTCTGTTCACTGACATGTCTTCCTGCGAGGCTGTGGGCAGACCTTTGTTCCTACTCTGTTCCTAACTGACTGTGACTTTGGAAGTTTTCTAATGTGTCTGGGTCAGCTGTGTCATCCATTTCCTCTTTAGATCGTGCAGTCCAAAAACAGCTTGGCTTAGAATTGGTGGAATTTGCCACAGCAGACATTGCTAATCCATTGCAGCACAATCCTCCTGACAGCAGACCTGACCTTAGACTCTTTTTCAACACACAGCTCAGCAGACTCTATCAGTGAGCGATTGTGCAAAATAAAGCCTATTTGCCATTCACAGAGTGCAATGAGCTCAAATAATATGATTTATTATTATGGCTGATATTAGAGAATTAACTGCTGATGTTTTCCATTCTTGATACCTTTGGCTAATCACAGTTTCCCTGTATGGATGGCTGTGGCCAGATCGATGCAGTAATAGAATATTCTAGAAAGGTGCTGAGTTTCAAATTTATCTGCTAGAACACTCTATTCTTAAAAATAGTAATCCCTAACCTCAAATAGAGAGGAAACAAAAGGAGGACAATTAAAAACCTAATACAATAAAATCTTCTGCTCATGTGTGAAAAGCTTTTAACAGTTTCAGAAGCCGTCCCACTACGAAAATACCCTTTGCACCTTTAGAAATGCTGCAAAATGTTTATCTGAAGATGAAAGGCAAATAGAGTGGTATAATTCCCTTTCAAATCAATGGCAAATAAAGACTTTCTACTGCTCTACAGATGTGATTTCTCCTTAAAAATCTATATGCAACTAAGAAGGAAATAGGGGTGGGAAGTACCGGCAACCCAATCTGAGACCCTGTGCGGGTCAGAGTTTGCAGGGCTTTCCAGCAGGGCCTTGAACACGATTTGTACCTGTGTGACATGAGGACAAGTTTCCCTGAAGATGTCACGTCAGTAATCAACAGTGGGACATTAAACGATGGCTCGGGGCTGACTAGGAACTGTGTACAATTGTGTTCCTTTGGGAAAATGTACACACACACACACACACACACACACACACACGTTTTCAGGGCTTTTCCAAACCTGTCCAGCAATTTGAAATATATAAGATCAAAACTAACTCTGACAGGATACTGTGGGATGACAGGAACAACCGAATCATTTTGACCTGCCATGAAGGTCTGGGCAGTTCATCCACATTAGAAGAGTAAACTTGGATAGTGAGATGTTCCCACGGCAAGATGCGAAGTGGGTAAATCTCATCCCAGATACAATTTGGATTTAATGCCTGTCTGTAAAACAAACAAAGCATCCTAAAGTATCCGATGTTACATGGTAACTCTAGAAAATGCAAAAAGTGCCTCCAAAACTGCGTCACCGTCACCAGAGCGTTTCTCTGCCTACCGCAGCACACCCGAAGGGTGAACCCATTGCATCTGCCGGTGTCATCCCGACGCTGGCTTTCTCTGAACTTGCTCAGCAGCTTCTGGTTGCTTTCCTTGTTGGTTTTAAAATCATATTACCAATATCCACCCTTCAAAGTCAACACTTCCATGTTTATTAGGGATCTATCCACTGCGGGTGCAAGGCCTTGAATTTCAAAGGAAGGGACTTGATTACCCAAGACAGATCTCTAAAGAACAGTCCAAGTACCTTTGTTGGGACAGAAGAAGCCCTCACTCCTTCCTGTGTGCTTAGATGAAGGTCACGTTCTGTTGAATTTCCCATCACGGCACAGGAATCATGTTCTGGCGCCAAGCTAGTGGTGCATCTCGGGTTTTGTTGAAGGATCAGCAGGAAATAACAGGATGGACCTCGGCAATCATGTCTGCCATCATGGGCCTCGCTCAACCCTGAGCAGAGAAGAGCTGTGCAAACTGGGTGCCGATGACATGCAGGGATCCACCTGTAAGGATAGCAGGAGAGGGAGGGGCAAACTTTAGACTCTGAGTGTTCAAGTACCAACACTACCACTTACTACCTGGGCATGGGGAGGGCATGCAGACTTGTAGGGCTTCACATTCTCACCTGTAAACTGAGGGTGATAACGCCTTCCTATTCGGAATGCTCTGTGGGTGAAAGAAGATGAGGTAGTTGAAGGTGAACACTGTGCCTAAAACACAGCCCTCAGTAAATGGTTAGCACTCAGTTATGCACACACACAAGACACATTTACCTGTTTTCAGGGGTGACTTGGCATCGAAGTGTGTATATCTATCTGCCTATCCAAATGTCTGTCTCTCTGTGCTCCTATCTATCTCTGCAGGACCTTCCCGCCTTTGCAAGGAGGAAGTGTTTGCCAATTTCATTTTCCAGATGGAAAACATAAAGCCCAAAGAAGTGACTTTTTCAATATCACAAAAGAAAGTTTTCTTTTAAAGGTTTTGCTAATAATAGAAGGTCTAAGGGTAAAAGTAGAGAAACCGTTCACTTCTATCACAGCTGAGAAAATGCCCTCGGGTGGTGGCCCCACTCAAAGCATCAGTGGGCCTTCGACTTGGTGATAGCTTCCTCATCCCTCTGGTGGGGACCCAGAGACAGGCCAGTGCACTCTTGAGTGGCAGAACGTGCACCATTTGGTGCTAGACTGTGAAGCCAGGGGAAAAATCACCTCGAGCAAACTGAGCTGTTGAGGTGCCATTCCGGGCCAGGAACCCAGAAATGGGCAGTTGAAAAAGCGGGGTGCCCCTCACTGAGGAGTTACTGTGGCTGTTCAGTGCCCTCTCCCTTTGTATAAATGTGCGTAGCTGCAGAGCGTCTTCAGAGCTGGCAGCAGGACTTTGTGTGCCCGTGTGTCCTCTCAGGCTTCCTCCCTGGCTGGGCACCGGGACACTTGGTATACTCAAGGGGCGCGCTGGCTGCCGCCCACTTCCCCTCCCCCCACAGCTTTGCGGTGTCTACTCAAACCCCTCTATTTAAAGGTGAGATAATCCACTTTTGTCCCATTGGCTTGGATCAAAGACCATCTCTACGCTGAGACAAAGCTGCCCTGCGCTGGGGGCAGCCGGCCTCGAGGAGAGGAGGCTTGAGCCTTGGATTCCCTCTCCAGCACTGGAAATTCTCATGCCCTGGAAACCCCAGCAGCAGAACTTACAGTGTTTCCTGAAGACAAACGTCCCTATTATAAAGGGGACAGGGCTTTGGCAGCTTCTCCAAACCGTGGCAGGCAATTTGGCACCAGGCTGCCCTGCTCTCGGGTTCCAGCAAACAATCCTTTGTCCCCTGTCCCAGGCTGGGCTGGGGCTCTGCAGTCAGGAAGCATCCCATGGACCCCTGGGCCCTCGGTCAAAGCCTCCTTTCTCAATTGAGTGCTTTCCTGACTATGTGCTGGGCCTTCTCTGTGGCAGCAGTCACCAGGCTTGCCCGCTGCCCCTCAGGGCCTGCCTGGACATGCCCCCCCACCCCCATGTCTTCTTTCTGGCTCACAAAGAGTTGGCACAGGCCCCTGAGAGCGATCCCCCCCAGCTAGTGTGTGCAGTGAGAGGATGGCTTTGGCTGGAAGCAGCTGACACCAAACCCACCCATTGCAGCAGTTTCGGTAATGGAAACCTTCCTTCACTCAAAGTCGCTACAAATGCCATGGTTATAAAATCTCTGTAGTTTTTACATATTTCTTGAAAATATAAAATGAGAACATCAGGGACATGACGTGGCAGCCTCCAACTTTCCAGAACATCTCTGCTTTGTCATCTCTGTCCTGAAATGAGGACTGTGACTGTGAGTCCCTGTTCCTCTGCGGGGAAGGTGACTTCTAAGTGACACCTTATAGCCCAGCTTACTAGACAAGCACCCTGTGCATCCCCTGTGCCCTAGACAGGTGGCTCAGAAAGGCATAGGCCCAGATTTTTTAACTGCCTCTCTTTTTCATTATGGGGGAGAGAAAGGGCTATATCGTTCCTTAAGGGAAGGAGCATGCAGGTATCGATCGCCACATGGTAAACAGAATTCCGCCAATGCCTCACCGCGGATGAGCCTTGAGAGGGCCACGCTGCGGTTTGCCCCGAGTCTTCCTTATGAAGAGGAGCCAGTCACTGCTACTCACCAAGCGGCTGAAGACCCTGATGAAGACCCTTCCCCAGCCAGCAGTTCTCTGAGGCCCGATTGTCGCTGGTCCCGCCCCCACACTCATCCCAGTCTCCATCTCCTTAAAGAAGACAAGTGCTCCATTCTGTGCTGAGCCTCACTGAAAACGAGGTCGGAAGGCTTCCTCTTCCGCTCATCCTTACACAGCTTCCCCGGCACCTGTTCCTCAGTCCAGCCCTGGACACAAAGGCTCCTCTCAGCTCTCAGAACCCTTGGGCTCCTTTGCCATTATTCCAACTCCATAGAAACATGGAGCATGTTCATTACATACATACATACCTACATACATACACACACATGTATGGAGAGATAGGTAGAGAGAGAGCTGCCACTGATATGACAGATGTTTCTACAAAAAATAACAATCCTATTCTTAATAGCTTGATCTTCCTGTTTCACCACGTGATCTCTGTGTGCCAAATGAACAAAGATGTCAAATCTAATGAAATCGAAACAACAGACTCACAGTCTATAAAGTAAGAATCTGTGGTTTTAAGTTTTTAAAAATAAGCAAGTAAATGTACTAAAACACCAACTAACAGCCACGTGAAGTAGACTCATTGGAACGTCACGCATACTCACTGAGCACTACGAGAGCTTTAGACCCCCTCAGCGATGTCTGCACCATTCTCAGTCAGACAAAGCAGGTGACGAGCAGTGCCTTCGTCAGGGCCATTACCTTTGGAGGAACATTTGGAAGGAAATTTTTCGCAGTCTTTAAAAAACATTCATGGACTCTTAGAGGGTCCCCAAAGACCCTGCTGAAATTAAGATTGGCACACATTTGCTAAAATTTAACCAGGGCATAGGTTCTTTGGGCCATTGCTCTCCACCAGCCAGGTAGGGAACAAGGTCTGATTGCCTGAGAATGTGGGAAGAAGCTGGTGCAACCCGAGGAGAAGTCACCCTCCCCTCCTGGGCTGTTACCTGTTGTCTTCCCTAAATATTCCCCAAATATTATAATATGCAGGCAAACAGACAGATGCACCCACCCCTCTCCCCAACTTCTTTGTATTCTGACCTTGTCATCTGATTCTCATGAGTTAAAATTAGCAACATTCTTCAAAACTAAAATACATTCATTTTCTGAGAATATGCACAGGACCAATAGACCTCAAATTCAATTCCATTCCAAAAGTGCCTTGTTTCTCCCCAAACTAGTATTTGTGCAACGAGTAGAGGGACAACAAAGAGAAATTCATCTTTAATTTGGAAAATTTCCAAAGAAGTCTCTTATGGGTACAGAGGGAGGGGTAGCCTCCCCGTGATGGTGGCAGTGGACATGGTCACCCCTCCCCTGACTGTTCTGGGGGCATCCTGACCTCCCAGCAGCACAGACATGGGCCCTTTGCGCTGGCCTTCCTCTGACGCTGGGCTCACCTGGCCCATCCCCAAGGCCAAAGTGCCTGGGGGCAGTCCTCAAGGGGGATGACCCCTCTCCCTCCCCTTCTTGGGAAACTGTGGCCCCGTGTCTGCAGGGGGGCTGGCTGCCCACAAGGCTGTCTGCCGTCTCCATCTCACTGCTGCACATCCCCACGCAGGTGGCTGTCACCTCACAAATCCTCAAACACCGATCCTTATCTTGAAATCTGCCTCTGGGAAAAATTCCAATTAATACAGTGTGATTGAAAACTAAATATTATTTTATTTACACTCGCAGTCTAACCAGAGGTAGGGAATTCTACCCAGCGGGAAGAAGGGAACATTAAGAAAGGAAGACGTGAACGACAGCCCAGATAAAAGGCACTTAGCAGCAGAATAGACTTTGGAAAGCCCAGCTGAGGCTATGAGAGGGCAAGCGAAGGGCTGTCACAGCTCAGACAACCAGAGAGGGGAGATGCCACGAGAGGATAAGGGGTTTTGTTGAGGAATTCAGAGCAGCCTGGACAGGCGACGGCGCCGTGACTGCATAAATGCTGGGGAAAACGCTTCAAGGATGGCGAATGCAGGAGAAACGAAGTTAGGGCCAATCTGTGTCTGATTGGGGGAGGAAGCTGTGTCACCCCTAGCTACTCTGGCACAGTTTGATTTACAAGGGTGATGACAAAGTGTGGCCAACACCCAACAAACACACACCACGAGCTTCTCTCCAAATGGAAAAGAAAAGATAGTCGGTAGGTAAATATTTTTCACCTGCTGCTGTTAACATACATGTGACAAGGTGGCAAAACTTTTCCTGGGCCACCCGTGGGGCTAGAAATACTCAGTAAATATGCCATTCCTGGAAAATCTGCTGCAGATACACTCCAGGTAACCAAGCAACAAACATGACGACGGAACACACAGCTACGGAGACATCATCGGATGGAGGGAGCGGGGACTCCCTTTCGAGGCACCATACGCAATGAGCTTGTCAGCACCAACGTCCAGGCAGAAGCCCCTCAGTGACACAGCAAAGCGGAAGGCTCCCCTGGTGTTGACGTCTGGACAGATTCAGAGTGGAAACTCCCTGAGGAAAGGAACACCCAGAGCCACTGTCTCGAGGACAATGGCAGGACAGAGTGCAGGCAGGGCACCAAGGCTGTATGATACGTGGCTAGTCTTACCAACTTCTGAGCCCCTGGAAAATCACACCTTCGAAATCTCAGCTTTTCTCATCTACAAGGTCATGTCAGCTCCTGTGTGGCAGGGTTGCTGGTTATAAGCATGGCCTGAGGTGAGTCACAGTTAAAAACCCCACTCTCTGCGCTCACAGCATCCAGCATTTACTGTGCCAGCTGGTGCTGGGTCTGTGCAGGCAGAAAACTCGGGCTTTGGGACCTGCTCTCCGCACACCTGAGGGTCAGCTGGGGGTCTGCCTTTCGTGGGTGCCTGCAGCCCCACGGTGGGGGCAGACCTCCAGTTCCCGCAGCCCCTGATTCTGCCTCAGTATCAGCATTATTGCCCGTTTCCACTGTATTTTGATGGATGGTTTCATGAATATGTCACAAGCTGGTGACAACTGGCTGCCAGACACACTTTTCAACCATTCAAAGCAGAAATGTCAAACAGAAATAGAAAAACAAAAACAAAGTAGAATCATGAAAAAAGGGAAATGCACATGAATGCAGATTTCCTACCCATTGTGAGAATCACTTTCAAGTGATAATTAATGCAAGAGAAATCAAAATGTTTCTATTTGACATGGAATCCATAATGATATTATCTGGGTGACATTTTATAAAACTTCAAAGGAGCAAAATGGAATCTCATTTTTTAGAAGAAACTACCAAACAATACACCATCTGAAATTAAAATACATGACTAAAAAAAAGTCTATAAGAAAATAAAATGTACCTCAGAAAAGAATATGTCAATTTAAATAGCATCACACAAATCAATTTCAAACAAGAAAATTTTAAATATTCTAGTATTTCCCA
>VMDR010008606.1:0-36106 GCA_007922815.1 Macrotus californicus | reverse complement strand
TACAGCTTGTGCACACGTCTCTTAGGACCCTTCAGTCTCTGCACAGAGTGTGGCTTGCAGGTTTGCTTTCTTCACTGACTGGGGGCTGCATCCATCACTTTGTCTTAGTAACTAAGACTTAGTCTCTCTGAATTCCTGATGCCTTACCTAAATGTGTCTGCTGAGTAAACTCTCTGTAAATGTTTGGTAATAGATAAATGACAAATAAATGTTGCATCTTCGTGGACACTGTTAGGATCAATTCCTAGATTCTTTAAGAAAGTGCCTAACTGTTAATTTCATTTTGACTGTAAGTATTGACACATCTTGTCTTACTCCTACGAGGGGCAGGGGGTAAGTGACAGGGAAACGTCTGCATTGCCAACTCCTGTTGCCATTGCTGTGCTTACGCCAACT
Organism: Macrotus californicus; assembly: GCA_007922815.1. Taxonomy (NCBI): domain Eukaryota; kingdom Metazoa; phylum Chordata; class Mammalia; order Chiroptera; family Phyllostomidae; genus Macrotus; species Macrotus californicus. The sequence goes on along the minus strand of VMDR010008606.1, from coordinate 35,710 downwards.
GGGTTATTATTCCTGATGGTGTGACAGAACAAAGGCAGTTCCTTCATGTTCCATTGAACAAATGATTCAATGGTCATTTGAGAAAGAATTACTCGTCCTGGGTGTTGAATGAAAACCATCTCTTCTCATCATTTGGTAAGATCCAGGAAGTCCCAGCACAGAAACTTGAAGAAAGAATAGCAGTGACTCAAAAGATGACCCAGCATCTCTAGCGCTCTTGATGCCTGGAGGACACTGTGCACGAGGACACAGCCACCAGCAATTATGAGTCAAAGAGCAATTCAGGGAGTCTGACTCAGTATGTGAAGAAGGTTAGAAATGTCTTGACCAAAATTTTCACTGCTGTGACATACATGCGTATGAGCACTATATCATAAAGCCTCTGTCTCCATCTAAAAAGATTGTCTCCATAATTGTAAAAAAAAAATTCTAGGTCATGAGAAAGCAAACAAAAAAAAAGCATTACATCATAGCTGTATATCTGAACTGGCAAAGTAGTTCTTTTTCCTTCGTAGTGGTATATTCTACAATGGTGCATCTCGCCATCACCGACATATTAGATATGATGAACTATAGTAATAATAACACCTAACATATTGAGCCCTTATTTTTCCAAGGCATCAGCCAAGGAACTTTACATGCACTATCTCATTTAATTGTTATAACAACTCTAGAGGCAGACTATGATTATCCTCATTTTACAGCTGATGAAACTGAGATTCAGAGAGGTTAATTACTGACAGAATTTTTGAATGAATCAGAACCTGTGCTATTAATCAGTGTGTGAAGGAAGCAGCAACCGTGATTTCTTAGGACACGTGCATTTTTGCAGGGCTCAGATTTGGGAACAATTTTCTCATGTATACAATAATATAATTTAGTGCCTACGCTGTTAAAATTATGATAAAAATAAGTTAAATAAGTGGGAGCCTGCATTCATGCTTATAAATAATAACTATGAATGTCTACAGTAAACATGACATTGTCAAATGTAAATATTTGTTACAATGGAAAATGTGTTTGCAGAGCTGTACGTACACCAGCCCGTGTGACTGTGACAAAGCCTCCTATGATGTGACAGATTCAGTCACGTCTTGTCCCTGCGAGGGCGGCGGAGCACAGCCCACCCCCCTCTCTCAGTCTCAGAGCACCAAGCGCTGGCTGCCGTCTCACGTTTCAATGGCAGTTCTACTCTATGTTAAAATCTGTGCCTGCAGCGCTGGCTCACGGAATCAATTTAGCAGTAAATAAGTCAACTTGAAAGAGCATCCCAATAATAAGTACAAAAGTGAAGTTAAAAAACGCTGCAAATGAGAATCAGCTACTGAACCTGTATAAATATAAACCATCTGGAATGAATCGTGGTTGTAGCTAAAAGTGAATGAACTCTTAGGACCTCTCCCCAACCTTCTAGAACACAGTCTGTTTAAGCCTTGACTTGACCTTATTAGACAATCATTTGGAAAATGGCTTTATTAGCTACAGAATATTTTCCCGCATCATAAAAGTCAATAATGGAAAAATGTTTTAAGACTTTCCGTAACTGTCAGGAAAAGCTGGTTGCCTAAACTCTCACTTACATAGCTTTCTATTTATGAACATCTTTGTCTCTTGAACTGATAGAATGACAGCTTCTTCTCAAGGTTAATTAGCTTGGCAGTGAACACATGTCTGTGTAAAGGTATTATCCATCAGCTTTTTAAAGAATATTGCTTACTTTTTCACATTTTATCCAGTCTGCATCTCCTCTAATATCATCCATTTTAAGGCAGAAACATAAGTTTGCATTTTTTTTCCTCTTCCCATCATTTTCCTGCTGGTGAGTCGCTAGTGTGAGTAGTAGGGCAGGTTGCTAGTATCAGTAGTGGCCACCCTCCAATTCTGAAGGGACAGTAAGCGTAGTGGTTGCAACCTGGAGGCAGGTTTTTAGTGCTTTCTATTTCACATTCTGTCAATGCTTACCCATCGGTGTCATCTAGAGGTGACCGTTTGTTGCTCCTGTTGTTCGGGGAGAGATGCGAGATCTTGGCCCAGGGCCTGTTGAAAACCACAGCTAGCAGCATTTTGTGTCAGAAGGGCTGGAGGAGCATTGCTCCGTCTGCTGTGATGCGTTTGAACTTTGTCAGCAGTACACTGGGTGTGGGTTTTCCGTTTCCTGGCACTTGCCCCCCTCCACTGGTTTTTATTTTTATTTTTATTTATTTTTTGTGTGAGGCAAAGAAGGAGGTAGGATATTCTATTCTCCTGTTCCTATCAAGAAGAAATTTTTCTCATCTCTGTTTTGTAAATACAAATCTGGGCTAGTTCCTAGGGTGTCAAACAGCCAAAGAATTTAATCTCTAACTGGTTTAGGAATAATCCTATTAAATGGTCTTCTGTGTGCTTTGAAATTTTGAGTAGCTCATGAACTGCCCATGTTGGAAGCCCTGCAGTCTTGCCTGGAAGGAATTTTGCTCCTTGTTACAGTTGGCCAGTAAGATCAAGTGTTTTTGTTTTGGGGGTTTTGTTCGTTTATTTGGGTTTTTCCTTTTTATTGAATTTATTGGGGTGACACTGGCTAACAAAATTATACAGGTGTTTGTTTGTTTTTTGAACCCTGCCCGGGGTCATTTCTCATCAGCCACTATTCTTCCCTATTTAAGAGTTAAAAAAAAATTCTGTGAAAAGGCTTTGTGAGTAAATATGATAGTAAATCAATTAACTCTGTATCAGACTAAAAAGGCAATCGATCTTCTCATTGCTTTTCTGTGTAGCACATACTTCATAGTCAGGGATGTTGTTTGTCTTGTTGATGACTAAATTCCTACTTTCTAGAACAGCTGCTGGCATAACGCAGGCATTTAGTAAATATTTGCTGAATGAATGAAGGAATGAATGACGGTTATTTGGCTAAACTTCAGACATTAACTTGTAATGTGCTAAAGATGATTGCTTATTTTTTTTATTATGATCACATGTGAATGGACAGGCTCATGTAAATGTCTTTCAAACCATCAGAGTGTTAGAATGCCGTTTCACTATCACAAGCAAACAGGTCCACCTCTGTGGGAATATCATATCCAGATTTAGTAAAATCAAACTACATGAGAAAGGCAAATACTCCACAGGTAAATCCATCTTCACAGTTCTTCTAAATTGGCCAAAAACAATTTTTTGCATTGTTACACTGCTCTGCTATTTATTATTTCAAAGCAAAGTCACCAATAATCCTTTGTTTTCTACAGTTAAGTTGGGGATCATGATCACATCTGCTGCTCCAAGTTCAACCCTTAATGATCACGGTGCCCTCCTTTCACTTCAAAGTCAAATGATGAAGAATTGAGCAGCATTTGCCCCTGTGCTGCCTAACCCAAGTCTTTCCAACAGCTACGAGGTTTCAGATGAAGATGGTGAACTAAGAGCTCATGTCTGCAAAGGCCATTTGGGAGGAATGGTGACAAGCTGGTTCCTTCCCACTTTTTATTATAACCTTCCTTCATTTTTATCTTCCTTTCCATCTTTTACTTGTTCTCATTTTTATCTCCTCCTCAGCTTTTCTTTCCTTGACCTTTTTTCTTCTCAGTTTCTTTTCTCTCTTTTTTTTTAAATGTAATTCTATAAATAACTTTATTAGCTTTATCTGAGTGGTTTTTTAGTCAGTGGCGTTCATTTCTCTTTTTTTCTACCTATAAAGACACTAAAAATTTTCTTTTTCTAAATACTGGGTTTAAAACATTTTGTCTACTAAATTTTGCTTAAGTAAGCATTTCATTCCTTCCTCCTACCCCTTTAAAAGTCCTTCAAAGACATACAACCACCTATTGGAGCTTCTGACTCACATGACATAGTCAATGTCGATGTGGACGTTCTGTCCAAAGTAAAGGAACTTGAAAGCTGGGCTTTTATGTTCCCTCTGAAGCCTGAATCAAGGTGACCCTTCTGATTACCCAGGAAATGACTAATTATTGGTCTAGTTCGGTTTACCTTTACCCCACACGAATGGAAAAAAATAAATAAATAAAAAAGAAGGCCATGCCTTACAAAACAAGATGCTCATGACTGAGTAAAGAAAATAAAACAGATTCATATTAATATATTAAAATTGCTTGGCATAACTAACTCATTTTGTTGTAAATTTGATGCTACTGAATGATCTTATCATACATCTTTGATGCTAACAAAGGGGTGATGGCATTTTTCCCTTCAAGAATCAAAAACAAATAAAACACACTACTAACTTTTTCTATAGAGACTCTGTCAGAAACTTGTAAATGCTGAATTAATAAAGACTTAAGAATTATGAATCATCTTTCCTTTGTATCTTTTTTATTAAGCTGATGTATTACAATGCTTAGTACAGATTTATAATCATTGGAGGACTTTGCTGAATTCAATTATAGAGCTAGAATGTATTTCTGAGTAGTTAAAACCATTCATTTTTGTATACAACTATTTACAATAAGCTGGTAGTTGCAAATAATGTGTATTAACATGGAGTCGAATGTCCCTTTTGTGTCTTTTCCATTTTGCTAGCAACATCACTGAGAAGCTCAGTGACCTAATAAAACACCTTATGTTTTCCACCAAATTTAGCAATTAATAGGCGACTAATTCTTACCTATCTTTCACAAACGTGGGTGGGGGGCAGGATCAAATGCAGGAAGTAATTCCAAACAGAACTATATTAATTGAATAGATATGTTATTCTGGCTTACTTAAATCCAAAGGATAGTGGTAGGCAAGGCACTAGATATAACCCAACAAATTCCATTAGAATGTTATATTAGTTTGACTCTTTAAGATAGGGAGAAAGAGACAGGCACCAATTACTCTCAGTAATGAGAATTCACGATAAGGATACAAGAAAATAACTCTTCTTAGCCAGCCAGATACTCCTTGTTTCAGACCTTCCAAAACAGAAAAAGACATCAACGGGAACTGCCACTTCACTTGGAGATGCAGCCTAACTATGAGCGCTACCTTGTTTTTAGCATCTACATTTCCCCGAAGAAGAAGTGCATTGCACCCAGTCTCTATGGGAGAGCCCTGTGGGCCAACTTCCAGGGCGAGTGGTTTCGAGGTGTTGTCCTCTCTAGGTGGAGCCAGGTACCAGTCCATGGCTGTGTTTTGAGTGGAATGGTAGGTAGGGCTGGTTTCATCCAACATACAAGATGCCGAATATAGGAGCTTAAACACAGGCAAATACCTCTCAGTTTTGTGTTTTTCTCTCTAGCAAGACAGAGTGATAACAGATGATCACTTGAAAACTTCTTAAGTTATTCAATACATGAGTGGGCTGCAAGGAGGCTGAATAATTTCTCTCAATTATTTGGATGAATCAGGCAAAGTTGTTGATACTTAACCTCCAAAATGAAGATAATTATAGCTTTAATGGGCAGTTTCAGAAGGACACAGGTCTTGGATTTTTTTTCCAAAGTGATTATCAATAGACTTATGTTTGAATTGTAAATGCGGATTAAAATAAGGCTCACTTAAAAAACTAATAAGAAAATACTTTCCTCTTCAGTTCCCCTCAGCTTCCTCAACTGTACAATGGGGGTAATGATGGTAGCTACTCAGAGGGCTGTTGTGAGTGTTACATGAGTTAGTGCCAACACAGCGCTAGAACCAGGCTGGCAGGCACTGAGCACATAGTATGTGTTGGGTATTATGTTGCTATTAATAACTGCAAATACAAAACAGCATTGTAGGCCAACCCCAAAAAATGAAGATTCTGAAGATGGCGGGTATGCCGAATCTGCTAGATAATCTGTTAGAGTGGTACCATAATTCTAAAACTGAGACTAGAAAATAACTAAAACTTTGTTTTTCAAACTGTGTGGTCCAGGGGCCAGCAGTATCTGCCTCACCTGGGAGGTCATCAGAAATGCAGAATCTCAGGCCCTGGCCCAGACCACCTAACCCACCCGGACACCCAGGAGATCCCTATGTATTAATATTTTAATACACACTATCCTAAAGCTTGTTCAGGAGTGAATTTTTTCAACAGGTCTTGTCTTCATGGTATAGTACTGAATGGTATATTGATATGTCTAATTTTAATTTTATATCACCTATGAAATTAGATTTTTAAAATGTTTATTCCTCTTGACTGGAGGGCACACTTTGTGAAAGAGGCAACACGGGAATACAGCAGAAAGAGCAGACAGGAGCCTCTCAGTCTGCCTCATCACCCTGGGTTGCCGCCGTAGGATGACAGGTCAAATGTCTTACTCTGTCAGCCAAGGTGCAGACCTGTCTGCCCCAACGGCCTGCTCACCCTGTCTTTACCACTTTTGCTTTGGACCCTAAAAAGAGATGTGTTTATGTTGCATAGCGGTCAGTTTTCTTCTCTCCTTGAAGGTCAATTTTTTTCTAGGATATTTAAGAAAGAGACAAGCGCTGTCCGCTCTCCACTACAGCCATCTGTCTGCTTCTCCCTCCTTCCCGGGCGGGCGGGGTCCTCTCTTGGCGCCTGCCTCTCCGCACTTCCCGGCGGAAGCAGAGCTGGGGCAGCAGTGGGCCCCACGTGCTGCTGTGTCCTCTGCAGCATCCTTGGTGGAAGGAGGGCCGTCAGGGCATGAAATTGATCCTGGTCAATCCTGGAACTTAAGACGTAGGAGGGAATCAATTGTGTGTAATGTGCACACACATACACACATGCAGACACCACCCCACACACATTCACATACCACACACACACACCCCTTCCCAAAAGACAAACATCGATTCTCAGAGGAAGCCCAGTCTGCATCAACGTTTTCAAACTGTCATAAATGAACATATTCTCAAGTGTGTGTGAGAATATTTTTTCTTTTAAAAACAAAAAAAGGACTTAAGTTCAGAAACACTGCTGTAAGCCTGTAGAAATGAGTAGAGCCCTTTTCCTAATTGTCCCATAATTTTAAAACCTGCCTGTCTCATTGCATTATTTTATGTGTTATAGCCTCATCCACTAAGAGCTGCCTCATTCATAACCCGTTTGGACATCCATCTCCTAGTGGCTGCTCCCTGGCCACCCTGCAGCCCTGCAAGGGGCTGCTTAATGGCCCAGGCTTGGAGCCGACTCTTCTCTCTGTGTCTCTCTCTATGAACCTGCCTGACAGGAGCGTCAGGAGGGCTGGCTGCCTGGAAGTTCCCCACGACAGTGGTGGTCTGGGGTCTGGCTCTCCCGAGAGCCCATTGGTGTCCTGTTGGCCCCTTTCTTGTCTGGGGCTGAAGTTGACGGAAGCATTGATGGGTCCCTGAGGAATTCAAATGGAGTGGAGGGAAGCCTTCTGTTTCTATGGCATCTACTTTGGGATGTATGTAGCCATTTTCAGTGAAGAAGTACAGGACTGATCTCCATGAGACCTGGCAGTAAGCCTTCTTTCTCAGCCTTAAGCCCCTTAACTAGAAAATGAGCTAAAATCCCTCACGGTGCAGAAAAAACAAGCATGTTGTTCTTAAATATATGGTACGTGATTTATTTTGTTTTCTTCTTACTACTTGTTTTTTTAAATTTATATTCTACTTTGTCTCAGAATGGATTTAAAGGGCTTTACAAGGATACATAAAAACTAGCAAGATAGCATAAATTAGAAATATGTGAAGACAAAAAAAGAAAACAAAGAGGGGACATAAAATGGAGCCAGGCAGTGACTACCACATCCAGGCGTCCCTTTAAGTCGTGTCCTCTTGCTTCAGGAAATGTTCCAGATGTTTTACCCCCAGATAAGGTGTGTGAGAGGAAAGACCCCCGACTCCCCCCATAAGCAAGGCAAACAAGAACAGTACCTGTAGCAAATGTGGAAGATCTGCTTGCTTCTAAGGATCACTGCCAAAAATTTAACCAAGGACTTTAGCATAATCAGTGAAAAGAGGGGCAGAATGCAGGAGGGTGAGGCCTGCAGAGGGCTGCAACACATGTCACAGAGAAGGGACACAGCTGCTTTCCAGAGGAGCTGGGAGGCTGAGAGATTTTAGATTCAAAATGAGTGAGTAAGCAGTCTGATTTTAAAACATAGGCTGATAAAGGAGGTGGGAAAGTGATGCCTGAAAAGGCTTTTGAGATTGGAAACCAGTTCTAGTGCCTCATTTGTCCACTGGGGAGACGTGATCTTGGGTGGGAGAGGGATTAGTCTATGGGCAAGGAACAAAAACCACAGGCATCACCACATAGGAACCAGGCCCGGTTCTTACCTCTCTGGCCTCATCTGTCTTTTGCCAGCCTTCAGACTTCTAGGCACACCTGCAAATATATACTCACACACATACTCATACTCATCCAGTGACATATATACATATAAACACACACACACAGAGCTTTGTAGTCTGCAGAAGCGCCCATGCTCTCTTTCGCCTGCAGTTCCAACAGAAGCTGAATTCCTCATTTGCAGAAAATTCCGTTTTCCATCCCCATTGCCTCGCTTTGCCCAGGAAGCTCCACGTGTTCCTTATAATCCAACTTAAATGTGACTTCCTCCCAGAAGTTTTCTCTTTGAATCCTGGGCTGGTCCCTTCCTTGAAACAACCGCCTTCACAAACACTTTGCTTGAAGCAGCGCACAGAGGAGGTATATTACCAAAGCGGCCCACAAAAACGATTTGGAAAGTCGACTGTGTCAGAGAAGACCCTCTGCGGCCCGCCAGATACACCTTCACCACCTGAGAGTTTCCTCGCTGCGAGCACAGGCCAAGCTGAAGAGACTGGAAAACTCAGACGGACGGCAACAGATGGGATATTTATTTGTTTTAAACGCTTTTTGCTGGGAGAGCCACATGAAATGTATATCTCATTTCCAGAGAAGTCTCAAGGAAAACAGCTGTCACGCAGTTTCATTCCAGAACTGTTTGGTGCAGCACAAGAACGTAATGGTGGACAGCCAGCCTGAATAGCAAGCCATGGCGGCACAGAGCCGCCTGGAGCATGGTTCATTCCCCTGTAGCTGCTTAACACAAGAGCAGTGTTCCCTACAGCAGAACAGCACCGTGGCCACAGGGTGTCGGATCATGCTTCACACTCCAGGACTGCGACCAAAATGTTCTCATCCTTCCGCACGAAACCAAAATCCTCCCGAACGAAACCAAAGTGCTTAAAAAAAGTTACTGAATCCTTGAAAAAAACTAATGATTCATGTATAACCTCAGGTAAATTACTGCAAACTTTAATTTCTGCTGTCCTACATGAGATGGTAAACAGCAAAATAAATGTGTAGTACTTAGCTCTGTGCTGCATTTCTGCTTTTCTCTCTGACCCACACTTTAGAGCATGTCATACTCTCAAAAATACTCAAGGATGACCAGCGTCTTGCTATGACTGCAGGCGTCTGTGACATTGACTTTCCTTGCTCCCAGCCCATAAGTAGAGACAGTCGTGGTTCGCCCTTTATAAGCCAATTCATTTTGTTAACAAGTTTATTCAACAATGTGTTTTCTTTTCTTTTGTTTTAAATTTTTTTATTGAGTATATTGATGTGACATTGGTTAATAAAATTTATGATCAAGTGTACGATTCTATAATACATTAACTGTATATTGAATCTTGTGTTTACCACCCAAAGTCAAGTCCCCTTCTGTCACCATTTAGCCCCACCTTACCCTCTTCTACCTCCCCAACCTCCCTTTCCCTGTGGTAATCATACTGTTATCTCTGTCTATGAGTTTTATTTATTTGCTCATTTGTTTGTTTTTGTTTAACCCCTTCACTTTCTTCACCCAGTGCTCCTGTTCCCCTCCCCTCTGACAGCTGTCAGTCTGTTCTCTGTATCTATGAGTCTGTTTCTATTTTGTTGGTTAGTTTATTTTGTTCAGTAGATTCCACATAAAAGTAAAATAATGTGGTATTTGTCTTTCTCTAACTGGCTTATTTCACTTAGCATAATAGTCTCCAGGTCCATCTATACTGTTGCAAAAGGTAAGATTTCCTTGTTTTCTATGGCCACTTAGTACTCCATTGTGTAAATGTACCACAAGGTTTTAATCCACTCATGTACTCATGGGCACTTGGTCTTCCAAGTCTTAGCTATTTTAAATAATGCTGCAGTGAAGAAGGGGGTGCGTAGATTCTTTCAGAGTGGGAGCCTGTGTCTCAAGCAGACTTTCGTCTCTCCCTGGCAGACAGAATCCCTGCTGATGGACACAGCCAGATGTAATGTTGGTCCCTCTTCCTAGCTCCAGTGTCTGGACTGGGGAACTCAGTGTGAGTTTGAGACTCTGTGCTTCTCAGCGGGGAACCTTAGCAGCTGAGATATCCCTTCAAAATCTCAGCCATCGCCTGTGGAAGTGGCACCAGCCCTTTTCGCATCTCCATCCTTCCTACCAGTCTCGATGTGGCTTCTTCTGTAAATCCTTATTGTAAGACTTCTGTTCAGCTAATCTTCAGTTGGTTATTCCATATTTTAGTTGTAATTCCAGTTTGGTCCTGGGAGGAGGGGAGTGTAACATCCACCTACTCAGACACCATCTTGGATCTCTCATGAGTACATTTTCTTAACCAGAATGAAAAGCAACTTATTATGAAAGTTTCATCATTGGAAACAATAAATAAATAAATAAATAAATAAATAAATAAAACTCAGGACTGTATATAATATTTTTAAAGCATTGTATCTGTACATTTAATCATTTATTGCATTTATTTATTTATTTGGCTGCCTAGGCTCTATTTCTCTTTTTTTTGAAAACAGCATCCTGATGTCCTTTTGGCAAATTATCTTTCTTCCTTTTGTGGTCCCTTAGTAGGATCATCCATCAAGGCATGTTGCCCTCCTCTAGCCAAAGAACAGGGCCATAAGCTAGGTTAGATAAATTTCAAGTTAACTGATAGGAAAGCAGGTTGGTTGGCACTGACCAATAGAGAGAGAGAGAATATGGGAGGATTCTGACTGGAGGAAGTTAGCCTACCCTGGGTAGGAATGTCGAGTAGGAATTTACCAGATAGTCTTGACCAAAAGGGAATGCAGAGAGAATAGCATGTTCAAAACCATGGAGAAGTAAACAGGCATAGTTATTTTCAGAGTTCAGAATTATCTGATATATTTGAAACTTAAAATGTAAGAGGTGAATGATAGGACTACAGAAAGTTGAGACTAGACAGGTAGGCTGCATATATTCTGTGGGTGGTGAGAAACAACAATAAAATCTACTTGATCAGAAAATGTAAAGATCAGATTTGTGAAAGATGATTAGAAAAATTATGGTAATGTTTTTAGTTTTAAAAGACAAATCTCTTGTGTCTGCATAAAGTAACCGAGGTGACAGCTGAGGTCATCCTATTCTTTGAACATTAAATAAGTTTAGTGTCATCCTTATATGGTCTCTGTGCTATGGGAAGTCCAATGCTTACTCTAAGATTTTGGCAGGTTTCCAAGAGCTGTATTAGTTTCCAAGGGCTGCAGTACCAAAGTTTCAACAAACTGGGTGGCTAAAAACTACAGAAATTTATTGTCTTGCTGTTCTACAGCCCAGAAGTCAAAAATCAAGGTGTCAGCAGGACCACCTCCCTCTGATGTCTTCGGGAAAGAATTTTTTCTGGCCTCTCTAGATTCTGATGGCCCCAGGCTTTTCTTGGTTTAATAGCATTCTCTGTCTCCACCTTCACATCGCCTGTCTGTCCTCTCTTTTCTTATAAGGACACCAGTCATTGAATTTAGGGCTCAACCCTAAACCCCGGATGATTTCATCTGGAGATTCTTAACCACAGTTATAAAGACCCTGTTTCCAAATAATGTTACTTTCTGAGGTTCCTAGTGGGCATGAATTCTTTAAGGGACACTATTCAACCTACTACAGGTGCTCATGGTCTCATGATTAGTTCCTGCTCTAAATGTATACTCATTTTAAAATCTTAATCACATATATTATTTTCCTTGCTGCATCTAAGCCCAGATGCAAAGCTCAGTCCCTTTCCTTGACGTGCCTTAAATACATTCACCCAAGGTATTTACGAGCACAGAAGACTTTATTGAAGTTTGGAGATAAGTGGATGGCGCACACATGTCAACAACACAGACATAAAATTATAATATTAGGAATCCAAGCCATTAAACATCATTTGGTTAACTTACCCCTGGAAATTTCTCAATTATAATTTTTTATCAGAACCCAAAATTCTGCTTGATGCCTGTTCCCCTTGTTGCTTCTTTCTACCTGCCCTATTGTCCTTGCCTCTCTGGAATCCTCCCTTCTGCCTGTCCTTCCAATTCTGATGAATTTTTTTGTGGTTGTTAGGATGGCTTCTTCCACTGTTCCACTGTCCTTTTATAATCTACCCTAAAAAGGTCATCTTCCATGCATATCAGAGAGTTCTGCTCAGCACAGACAGTTCCATCGTAAGGTGCTAAGGGCCAGCTGCTACAATATGAATTGTTCCACCCTAGTACTGGCAGAAGAATGATAAACAACACAAATTTTGAGAACTTCTATACACAGATTATAAGATCAACTTTTTGAAGCAGTTGAATACATGTATTTCAGAGAAGTTCCACTATAATCCACTTGGGAGGCTCATTTAAGTAGTGACTTAATGAGCTAAGGCACTGATTAAGATAGATGTGTTTATTGCTGCCTCACTAATAGAGGCAAACAGAAAATTTGATGTTTATGTATGTGTGGTGTATGTCTGAGATGTATATGTAGACACATGCATGTCTGTGTGTGTATAATTTATTAAGCACTTTGCCAAGTGATACACATTGGGGTACCCTGTTTAATCCTCACAATTAGGATGTAGCTGTCATTATTTCCTCCATTTTACAGAGAAGGAATTGAGGCTCAGAGTTGTAAGATGCTTCCCCCAAAGATAATAGGTGGTGATAGACCTGTCTCCAGCAGCATCCTTGCTCTTAACCCAGTGATCTATTGCTGCCTGAGGACATATACTAAAATGCTAGTGGGTACGTCTAAAGGGAGAATAACAATTGATTAAAATATACCTTTCAAGATTTGCTAAATTTTCTACAATGGACATATATTACATCTATAATAGGAAGACTGCTCCCCCAGCACCAATAAATGTTATAAAGAGACAACCACACCAGTTTCATAATTGACTGAAAATGCAGCACTGTTGTAATAAAAGTCAACATTAAACTAGAATAATACAATATTAATGCTTAATATTCTGTATAATGCTTTATAAAATACAATTATGTTCACATACATTATCTCATTTAATTATTACAACAACTCTGTGGGTTATAAAGAGTAAATATGAGGAAGCATTATTACCCCCCTTTTGTTTGTCAAATGAAGGTCAGAGAATAAATTGACTCTACTCTTCTGAAGTCATGAAAAGGACGAGGTGGCCTGCAAGCTCTCTGAGGACCAGGGCCATATCTGAAATGCTCACACATCTGTATCTGCAGCCCCTGGGTGTGATACACAGATTGTATCACATAGTACATGCTGAACAAAGATTCACTGATGAATGAATCAAATCTAGGGCCTTACTCTTAGTCATGTCTTCTACCCACTGAACTCTATCTCTGGGATGTAATCTTTTTACCAAACTCCCCAGTCAGGCCTCTAGGACTCTATCGTCTTAATCACTCGGGTTGCAAGCAGAAATGGGAGGGCTTCAGAGAACTGTTTAAACATTGTGTGTGTGTGTTAGAACATGCACAACATAAAATTCCTGATTTTACTCACTTTAAAGTGGACAATTCTGTGGTATTTAGTACATTCACGCTGTTTTGCAACCGAAACCACTGTCTAATTCTACAAGTTTCATCATCCCCAAAAGAAAACCCATGGCCCATTAAGCATTCACTGTTCATCTCCCCCTGCCTCCAGACCCTATGTCTCTATGGGTTTTTCTATTCTGGATATTTCACATCAATAGATTCATATGATATGTGACCTTTTGTGGCTCCTTTCACTTAGCATAATGTTTTTGAGGTGCATCCCTGTAGTGACGCATAAGCACTTCATTCCTTTCTATGCTCGAATAATGGACCATTGTATAAATATGCCTCTTAAGCATTTTTTTAATGTAGAAAATGGGTTTAATAGGATGAGAAAATGGGCTGGAGAAGAAGAAACTGAAGCATGACTTTACCTGGACTTCCAGTTGAAGAAGAATTTATTTAGGAAGATGCTGAGAAGTTACTCTCCATGTTTGCTGGGGACAAAGTCACAGGAAACCAGTGAGGAAGAGCACAGCTTCTTGGCTGAGCTGAAGGGAGAATTTCCTTGGTGAGCATGGCAGTGAAAAGAAGAGGGTGCACCGAGGGGACTGTGGAGTTGGAATCTCTGCCCTTCAGAATGAGAAGGGCCATCTCTTCACTGCAGATCAGTATTTGTGGGGCATTCACCACCCAAAAGCATGAGACTAGGCCAGGTGATATTTCCAAATTATTCTCATGCTGTAATTCTAGACCATGAGAAGGAAAACTCAAATAATAGAAAAGCAAGTCACAGAAAGTTTACGAAGATACAAAACTGACCATTTGGGTAACTATACAAGTAGCTTAAAATTATGTACATTGGTTATAACATTAGGAAGGGGTAGAAGACGTTTTGACAGAAAAACAAGTTAATTAATGGAATAAAGCAGCAATTGATGGCCTTGATTATAATTTATGGTGCAACGAAAAAGGTCAACTCATCTTCTGGATTTTATTTGAGTTAGAGATAATTATGTTTAGGTAAAAAGAAATGAAACTCCTAATTGCAAGATAATGTCAGTTCTTTAGAGAACATCTTGCATGCCCTCCAAAAAGAGAAAAGAAAGCACAGCTATTATTGCCTTAATTTCAAACTCAAGTTGAATATAAATTACTTGGAAAGAAAAATTACCTATGGAGATTAAAAAATTCTGTAAATTACCAAATCATTAGACTTAGATGCATTAAGAAAAACACCCACCAGCGCTTTCAAACCAGTTTTAAGTCCTAATCCTTGCACGCTCGAATAAACTTTACACACACAGATGCAGTGTGTGAAGCAGGCTCGGCTGTAAGAGAGGAAAGATTACGTTTCTGTGTTTACGCAAGAGCCAGCTCAAACACATTCCATTTGGCCCTGACACACAGAAATTGAACTTTTTGAAACTGGAAAGGGAGCTGTATGTCTTTAAATACACAGGCTGAATGTGGCATATATTTTACTGATATCATGAGAAGTTTCCCTCTTCCACCTTTTCCTGAGCCATCAAAGAGGCGATTGTGTGAACAAAATAACACAGCGGCATGTCATATCCCATGTACATCGATTTATCAAACCCAGGAAGAAGCCTTCGCGCTTTCTGGACTAGTGAACGGCACTGGACCAGCATAAAAACCTGAGGCATGGGGAGTGTTCAAGAAAAACACACATAAAAAATAAGCACCAAAATATCATTTTTGTGTATACTTTTTCCTTTATTTACTTAGGCTCCAAAAAATTACTTCAAAGGCCTCATTATGGCTTTTGGGGGATTTTAGATACTTTGCCTTCTTGAGCTCCTTTCTGCATAAAAAAATTATTCAAAATTATATTTTATGACTGTGTTGGTATAGACATGAATACAATCCAGGCTGAACTTATTAATATAATAATATATTTAGTTTTCTTTCTGATTTTGAAATAAATGAAAATTAAGTCATTTTCAAGGCCCCTTGCACATTCTGGGGGCCATATGTCTGTGCCTGCCCCATGGATCCATCACCCCCGCGTCAGTCAACAAATATTTAGCCCCTGTGGTGAGCAGAGCCCTGGGCGGGGCCCTGAAGGGACAGCAGAAGTATAAGATATAACTTACAGCGGGAGACGGATGAGGGAACAAAGGAACTTTCACTCACAGAGGGGGAAGAAGGTAAGAATGAATATAAGACAGTGAGAGATACGGGGTTGGATGGGAAGGGTAGGTGGAAAAGGCGAGGTGAAGAGAGTAGAGGCAGTGTGGCAGGTAGGAGGTTATTGCCACCCCCAAATTATTGTTTTAAGAGCCTGAGTCAGCTTGACCACAGTGAAAATGATAAGAAGAAAACAGACGTGAGAGAAAGAACATAAAGAACAGGAAGGGTCGGAAGTCATTGATGATGCTGTGATATTAGATGGCATCTTATACCACAATTTTTAAAGGTTTTATGTCACATTAGTATGATTTTCCTGTGTGTTGGCCTTCAATATTTCATTTTAAATGTTCTCTCTTTATTTCCTCTTCCCACAAAAAGACAGAGCCAGACTTATAAGTATAATTAAAATGCCACTTCAATTGAGCTAGGTTGAACAGGTTTCCATCTTGTTTGTAACAGCCAGTTCATTTCCCCCTCGACAATTTGCATTTGTTTTTTAAAAAAGTGTAATTTAAAACAAGATTGATTGGTTCAAATTCATGTTTTGTCCCTTTTCAATTGTATCAGCCAGCCAGTCAGAATGTCCTTGCCATCCACCATACTCTGGGCAGTTTCCTAGTAACAGATACTGAATAAATGACCTATTTGAGTGGAAATTGAAATCAGCATTTTAACACTATTTTAACTTTGGTTTAAAACCATGTGCTCCTTCCTCTAAACTGGCACCAATCCCTGTGGTAGCTCATAGCACTTTTGAATAACCTTCCAGATATTTTTAGTTTTTCTCTGTGAAAATACTAATGTTCCGAAAAGGAAGATCAGAGTGGAGAACCCAGACCTAGGAGATGCTCAGAGATACGCTGCAATATGATTAATTATTTAGGAATGAATTTTCCAGGCCCTGTGCTAGGAACTTCATACATGATGAAGACGGTGCTTGTTATCAGAGAGTTCACAGTCACTGGAGGGGAAAACCAAGCAAACCAGATGATGACAATGTGCGGTGATATGTATTACCGCAGACACATGCCCAGGTGCAACAGGAAAACAGAGTCAGTTTGTCTCCTAGTTGGATGATGAGAAGAAAGTGACTCACAAAGGCTTACAAGAGAAGGTGGTATTTAGTCAAAGATTTGCTAGTTGCTTACTCAATATCTGCTCCCTTCCCTGTTAACTTACTGCCAGTTTTTATTCAGTGTGGCCGTATGCTCATCTGAAAGATTACATTTCTCAGTCTTCCTAATGATCATGTGAATATATTTTGACCAGTGAGATGCAAATGGACATTTTCATCAGTTTGTCAAGAAGACTCCTTAATAGGGAGGACAAGTAGCTAGAACTTGTCTTTTTGCTTTCTCTCCTTCTTCCTTCCTATCTGGATTATGAATACGTTAGCTGGAGCTCCAGCAACCATACTGTGATGTTAGGTAAGCTTGCAATAGAATCTAAGGACTAAGGATGACACAGCAGAAAAATATAAGAATCTAAGTCCCTAATGATGAAGGGGCCCACCATACAGCTATAGACCGCCTACCTCCAGACTCCCTTTATAAATATATATATAAATATTTAATATAAATATATTAATATATTTATAAATATATTAATATATAATATTAATATATAAATATATAAATATATATTTAATGTAAACCCGTCTATCTTATTATTATTTGGAGTTGTCTTAATTTCTAACCTATATTATGCTCATTGAGCTAAGTTTTGATGATTGGTAGGAGGCAGCAAGATGGACAAGAGGCAGAAAGCTTTTCTAGGCAGAAAGAAAAACTTTGGCAAAGCCACAGGAGCATGAAGGCTCATGGAGCACAAAGGGTTTTACAGATGATTCTGCTTGGCTGAAGTTATAGATGATATGGTTGGGAAGGAGAGCAGCTACTCTCTTTCAGGCTCGCTACCTCGACTAACAATATATCTAACCCTTTCATCCTAAATGTGCAGCCACACTAGAGAATTGCCGTTTACTTTATGGCCCCAGAACGCAGGTGGGAACTTTGGTCTCAGTGAGGTAGAGAGAGCACCTGCGCAGTACTAGGAGGGAAAGAGTAGGACAGAGCAGAGGGCTGGTACAGGTGCGTGTTCTGGACCTTCTGCTCTGGGGAGGCTGATGGAGTCTGTTTTCTCTGCGAAGGAGGAGAGAATGAGCTTGGAAGAGAAAGGGTCTGAGAAAAGTAAAGGCAGTTTTGAAATAGTTGCCGCTCATTATGCCTCTGTATCCTTGTTTATCTAATTCCCTAATTAGAATAATTTCATGGTTTTTACTCCCGCTTCTCTCCACATGATCCAGAACTGGCTTCGGCTCCCTCCTACGCAATCCCCACCGCACAGACTCCCGGGCCGCTGGACCGCACCCCCTTTCTCTGAACTCTCTCACTCCATCACTACGCACAACGGCTGTGCGCTGCGTCATGGCTGTGCTAGTCCCCAGCCCTGTCTTCAAGAGTAGTGACAAAAAAGAAAAAGAAAAAATAGATAGTTTTAGAATTAACTGGACTTATAACCTTGAATATCAATCTCTCTAAGAACTAGTTTTCTTCAATTGAAAAATAAGGAGACAATCACCATCTTAAAGAGCTGTTCTGAAGATTCAGAGGATTCGTGTAAAGTGCTGTGCCCTGTTTATAATAGACATTTATTAAGAGATAGCTTTTATCATTATTTCTACAATACATAGTATGCACTTAATAATCAATCATGCTTGATAAGGTGGATCCAGTCCCCAGGGCCCTTAACTCATGGTGTCCATCATTTGGGAACTTCTTTCTATAGCCCTATTGCCTCCTCAATGGCCATATCACCTCATGACGGAAGGATCCTACTGTTCATTACGGTTTTGGACTAAGGGTCCTAAGGTGTGAGATGTAGAATAGACGTGCCATGAGGGAAGGGACTCAGTCTGTCCTTAACTTCAGGGCCCAGTACAGCAAGGAAAATATAGAGACTGCTCAGTGTCTACTTATTTATTGAGTGAAAGAAAGAAAGAAAGAAAGAAAGAAAGAAAGAAAGAAAGAAAGAAAGAAAGAAAGAAAGAAAGAAAGAAAGAAAAGAGTAAATGAGTAAATCTGAGGGAGGGGGACTCTCTTTGGAAAAAACAGCTCCCTTTCATTCTATTTCCACTTAGATCCCTGTTCCCTTAAAAATGAACACTTGCACACTTTTTAATCTTTATGCAACTTAACTCCTCATTTCTTCACTTTTGTCAATTTTGTTTTGATAGAACAGGTAATAAAAAAGCAAAGAAGGATCTTTGGGAAAAATCACAACCCTTAAAATTTTTTCTGGGAAAGGGTTAGAGCTGGCCGAGTGTCCATCCAGCTCCTACCTGTGTCCAGGCAGGCACTAGCAACACAAAAGCGGGGTCTGTGTTCTTGCTCCACAAGGCACCTGATTCATGAGACAGCTTTGCAGGAATTTAATTAGTGAAGGAATGCGCAACGCTCAAGCGCTTCAGATGTCATTAACCATCGGGGAGGGGAGAGGGAAGGGAGGAAAGCCTAACAGATGTTTGATTCAGCCTCGTTCCTGCGAAACAGACCGTTGCACACATCGTTTTTCTATTTGGGTAGCTTTTGGGTAAATCTTGTTAATGATGTTTCATTGTTTCAGGAGCCCAGTTTAACATGATCCAGCTTAAAGTGAAGAGAAATGCACCTTCTGCCTTGTGAGGAAAAATAACCTGGTTTGTTTGTTTTTTAAAGAATCTGGATATTTCAGGACTGCTTTTGTAAAGTCATTGTTTTGACACAGCAAGTGATCTGAGTTGAATGAAGGTGAATCTATAGTTTCAGAGCATGATGTTGTGGCTAGCCTGTGAAGGAGCTGCATGTTTTGGAGTTAATGGCCTTGAGTGTTTAATGGCACTTGACTCTTTATTTTATTTTATTTTTATTTTATTTTTATTTTTTAGAGATCATATAGTTTCTCCTTTTTATTCTGTTAATATAGTAAATTACATTGATTATTTTATTTATATATTTTTTCCTACATCATTTATCCCCTTATACCCCCTTCCACCTCTACCCAACCCCTTCGCCCCTGCAGTTACCACAGTGTTTCATGTCCATGAGTTCTTTCTCTTTCCCTTTTTTTTTTTTGCTTGATCCCCCCAATCCTCCCCAAGCTATCAGTCCACTCTCTCTGAGTCTGTCTCTATTTTGCTTGTGAGTTCAGTTTGTTCATTAGATTCCATATATGAGTGAAATCCTATGGTACTTATTTTGTTCTGACTGGCTTATTTCACTTAGCATAATGTTCTCCAGGCCCATTCATGCTATCACAAGGGCTAAAATTTCCTTTTTCTTTTCTTTTTTTACACCCGAGTAATATTCTACTGTGTAAACAGAGCATAGCTGTTTTTTCCGCTCACCTACTGAGCTGGCTGCTGAAGCCAACAACCTCACAGAACACACTCCTACACACCCATGGTGATCTGACTGAAAAGGAGTTAAGAGCCAAGATTTGGAAGCTGCTCTTGACCCTTTTCAATCCCATCACCGTGCTGTGTACAGGAGCACTCTCTGTGAGGCTGTTAGCTTCAGCGGCCGGCTGTCAGGGCAGCTTCCGGTCCTGGGCTGGCCTTGGAGGCAAAGCACCGCTAGAGTGGACCTGAGCTGGACTCCAGTTCATTGAAACAAACAGCATTTGCTGCGCTTTCACCAAAATTAAAACTGCCTTTTTACATGGTGTCATAGAAATAAGCAAAGCAAAAGTTCCAAGGCCATCCGATTTATCTCTCTCCCAGCTCATGTTTACAGCCTATTTGTCAGTGTCTGTTCCAAGTTCTTTCTGTTGTTAACATCATAGGATACTCGACCTGGGGTGATAGAATAAGAAAAGGAAGGAAAAGATGTGCACCAACTAGATTTGCTTGAGTAGGCTCCAACTGACTTTTGAGAAATTTTAAAGAGCAAGTTCCTAGAACATTTTTTTTCTCTAGAAATGTTAGCTTAATGGTGTTCTGCAATTGATTGCTGCCAAGCCTAAATTACACTCTTTCAAAGCATAATACCAACCACTCACAGATGAAAAAAGAAAATCAGCAAAGCAGACTTCTTGTCTTTGTCTCCTTGATTTCTGGACTTCTGTACTCCAAACCTGTAGAAATTAACACTTAACTATCTGTCCCTGTCTTCAAGGTCACTTTAAACTCTTTTCTAAGTTTGATCATTCTAATGTAGTAGTGTATTATCATGTAGGGTAATTCATCCCAAGAATAAAAAGGTTTTCTAATATCTGGAGGAGACACGAAATATTTTGGATACTTAGATATTTCTTCCATAGCCTTTCCCCTTTCAACTTTTTTTAAAAAATTGCATTGAGTATTTCTTAAATTATGCATTCATTCAATCAACAACGATCAGTTGAGTGCCTACTCTGTGTCAGGCTCCAGAGATGTAAGGGAGAAAAAGACACAATCCTGCATTTATAGTGAGGTGTGCAAGCATCAGTTCTGAGAGAGAGGGAGAGAGCTAGAGCAGGGCTGGAGCTGGCTGCAAGGACCAGTCATAGAGAGCTGTGAGGATTAGTCGCCATGCACAGCTGTATTGGCTGTGCACCAATGAGGCGCTCAGGTGAAGGGCCCAGTCTGAAATGCCTCCAGCTGGAAGAAGGGAGCCTTTTCCTGGATCTGACAAGGGCACTATGTGTGTGAGCAGTGAACCAGTCAGGACACACACACCCTTTAGTAACCATAGATTTTAGGTAATTCCATTTCGTATTTTTGTGCTAAAACTTTAAAAATCTTCAAATTTTTATAGTATGTTCATTCAGCTCAATGTCCTGGAAGTAAAAGAGGTCAACTCTTACAGAGTTTGTAGACAGATCTGTTGGACTGAGTTAACGCACGAAAAGGAAGTCGCAGTTTGTCCCACCCTTGCAGTGGTACAGAGGGACAGAAGAGCAGCACCTCCACCCCCACACGCAACAACTGTCAGAAACAGCCAGTTGTTGAGGTTCCATGAGCAATTTTCTCAGTCCTTCAGAAAGAAAACAAAGCCAAAGCCAGTTCAAAACACATTATATTTTAAGTCAATAGAGGCAGATTTAAAAATTTTTAAAGAACATAGATGTAAGAGAATAAATCTTTGGGCAAACTATTTCTCAGCAGACATATTTTCATATCAATGTTGCCTGAACAATTGAAGAAGATTCAAGATAAATATATCTATAAAGAAAGCTTTAAATATCAATGACTCAGGGGTTTTGCTTGTTTGTTTTTCAGTTTAAAAAAATATTGAGCACCAATTTTTTTTTTGTCTGTTTTTCCACAAATCCCTCTATTTTCTAGGAGATACACAAATCTTCCAGGTTGCCAGGCACAGTATGTTTCAGGAATGGTGCTTCGTGTTTAGCAAGGGATTACTGTATTCAAATGGTAAGTCAGAGAGGCTCCCTTACCCCACTGGTCATTTATCATTCTGTCTAAATGATTTCAATAAATTGTTGGAATGTTTCCTGGAAGGCAAATCCCGTGTCTGTCGGTATGCAAAGGAATGTTCTGGACCTACTCTGCTGAAATAAGTGGGATCTCTTCAGACAGCCTTACCCTGGTAGACTGGGAAACTCCCCACAAAGGCAGGGTGTAAGGTAGAGCTTCACAGGTCTCGTCCAACTTTACTGCTAGCACTATGGGCAGTGCCAGACCACTGAGGGACCACTATTCCTTGAAGGAATAGGATTGCTCTTCTTACTCAGCCCATAGGCTTCTTGCCTCTCTTCCTCTCTAGTGATGGTGTATCGGTCTGCATCAACATCAACAGAGATCACATTCCACAAATGCAGTGATTACAGCTGAAGAGAAACATCATTCTATGTTTATACTATAAGTTCCAAGAGGAAAACTTTTCATGATCAGAAAATGAACTGTTATTCACATTTCTTCCACATACTCTGTGAAAGACTTGCATATTTGGTCATTGTCAACAAAATACAGAAACCAAGAGCCACTGAAGCAAGTACTCAGGAGCAGCAGGATGCTGAATCCATGAGTGAGTCTGTGACCAGCACCACACAGTTGGTGTTAGGGAACTGCAGAAGCCGAACAGTATGTATTGTTTTAGTACAAACCTACCCTGAAGAGCCATGTCATTGTAATAACAGTGTTGCTGTCTCTTACTTATGGTGAGAGCAACAAAAATTAGCCCAGACCTGCACACTTCACAACAAAGAATATGTCAAGATGATTCCCGGACTTGAACAGGGAAAGATGGTGCCTGGACACTATGAAGAATCTGATTGGACTTAATGAAATACACATGTGCCTCTTCTCCATCCATTATTCAGAATCCTCATCACTGAATTACTATACCTCATGTGGGCCCATGAGATTTATAAGTACTTTTATCATCAAATTGTTTATCTAGACAAGGGTCCCACCAACAATATTTGCCTGGGTACTGCATAGTCTCAGGGCTCATGTGGCTAGGGACACATTTTTGTCTTTAATCCCCTTATGTTGTCTGGTGTCCTGTCCCAGGGTTCCCTGTAGGGACCCTCAGAATAGGGACAGAGCCCCTGCCCTTCTCACAGGATTGGCCTTAGTCAATGCTCATAACTCATTATATGGACTCAGTTTGGAGGATTTAAAAATTATTTAACAATTCATTCAACAAAGGCATTTATTCACTTCTTGTTATGTACCAGGAAATGTGATCAGCACAGGCCTTACCAAGATGAGTAAGGCTTGGTTTGCCTCCTCGAGGAGCTCACGGTGCAGCAGGAGGCAGATCTATAAGCAGATAGGTGCAGCACGCCCGTGAGCTGTCAATAGACACATGTCGAGTGTGCACAGAGCACAGAGAGGCCTGCGGGTCTACATGGAGCGAGACCTGAGGAAGTCTCTTTACACAAAGCTTTTTGAACTAAGCTTTGAAGAATGTGTGGGGGCTTCGTCAGCCAGAAGATGAGGTAGGAGGAAGGGAAGGGGCCTTCAAGACCCCAGGTAAGCAGCGAACTGGGCACAAGGCACATGACACATTAGGGAAGCTGCGAATAGGTTCTGTGTAGGTGGTGTGCAGGGATGACCTGGAATAGTGGGCAGAGCCTAAGGTTACTGGCCCAGGGGAGGTAAAACCCCTCTTACTGACACAGAATTCCACACTGATGTGGGTGACTTGTGTGATGGCAAGTGTTAGGATGGCATATTTGTTACAAATGTGACTACAAGAAAACCTGACTAATGGTTCTTTTTCTCTCCAACAAGGAGTCTGGACCTAGAGGGCTGCTGGCACTGGTTGTGGACACCAGCACTTTCAGGGCTGGTGTTTCCGCTCTGGGCATTCAAGCAGCAAGAGAGGAGAAGAGGAGACATAGCAGTGACTGTCCTGGTGTCTCTCTATCCCTGCTGTTAGCTGTCTTCCATCCTTCACCAAGAAAAGAAAGGCAGCAGGAAGCAGTCCCTGCATTTCTGGGGGTTCGTGAGAGGGAGGATGACACAGGCCACCACCATTTGGGGATGCCGTGTTGCCACTTTGTTCCATTTTTCTCCCTCTAGAATTTGAAGTGGCAAGAACAAAGGGTGTGCATGTTTGAAGGGGTGTTCTTGAGGGAGCTCATCTCCAGTTTAAGCAACAGAAGATATTGGGTTGGCCAAAAAGTTCGTTTAGTTTTGTCCTGTAAGATGGCTCTTGTAGCACTTAATTGTCTTTAACTTCACTTGAAACAATTTTATTAGATTATATTATGAGAGCTGTCATATCAGCGAGCATTTTAAAAAACGTATCAAAATTGGTGAATTTTTGTGTAGCCATTTTAATATTGAAGGTGGAAGAAAATACACAACATTTTGGCATATTATGCTTTATTATTTCAAGAAAGGTAAAAACACAACTGAATGCAAAAAGAGACTTGTGCTGTGTGTGGAGAAGGTGCTGTGACAGGTCGAACACGTCAGAAGTGGTTTGGAAGTGGTCCAGCAGAGGTTTGGAGATTCCTCGCTGGACAAGGCTCCATGGTCAGTAGACCAGCTGAAGGTGATAGCAATGAAATCAAGACATTAATTGAGAACAATCAACATTCTACCATGTGGAAGAGAGCTGACATACTCAAAATATTCAAATCAACCAAGTTATTGGTGAAAATGAAAAATATGTCCTTTATTTTATGGAAAAAACTAAACAAAATTTTGGCCTAACCCAGTATAAGCAAGGAGGCTGAGACACCTTTCTTGGGTGTTCATTAGGAGGGCAAGATGACATAATAATAATACTAATAGCCACTATTTATCTAGCAGTTTTCATCGGCCATGTGTCAGTAAATGGTTTACATACTTCTCAGCTAATCTCAGATTTGAGGTAGACATTAACACCAATTTTAAATAAGAAAATTGAGACTCAGGGTGCTTCCCTTGCCCAAGACCATACAGCTAACAAGGCAGCCACTGGGTCCCCATGTGTAGTCAGCTACTTATCGCTACCAAGTGCGACCTTGACCCAGAAAAACCAGGGCTCAAAGACTGTCATGAGCTGAGGCATTTGGGAAAATGCTGCTAGCCAAGCTGGTATCCTTCTGACAAATAATTTTCCTCTTAGCATCCTATGCTCACAGTTCAACAGCTGTATGCAGGAAGCCCTCTGCATCGTTTAAGGGCAGAATGTTTTCCCCCTTTCCTTTACTTGAACCATCTGAATGATTATTCCAACTGCCTCCTGACCACTAGCTCCTTTTCATTTCCCACGAACAAACATGGGGGCCTGACACGTGCTAAGGGCTGTCCGCCACCAGGATAAAGTCTTCAACGAGTCTGCCCCCTTCCCACAGCCACTGTCACCGCCCAGAGAATTACTGTTCTGTTCGTGTTGGTCTGTTAAGTCATAGCATGAACATGCACTTCTGACAGTACTTCTATAACATTTTTATGTGCTTAAAACCAGTACAAATGTTGTCTTAAATAATTACAGGAAGCCTGGAATAATAAGGGTTCCTCTTTTACAAAATTGTAAAAAGAGGGGAAGAGATTTTTGGTCTGACTTCGGGGGGTCCTGGGTGCTTGGGGAGAGTGCTAAGTTTTAAAGGGATTAAAGACAGCAAAGATAGAGCACAACAGCTCTGGAGGATGAGCTGAGCCAGGCAAGGTCCCCGCCCCTGGCAAGGCTGGAGAGCTCATTGCTGCCAGAGGAACAGGCTCAGGCCCGCAGGCGTCACCCCCAATCATCCACAGTTGCCCTTAAAAAATAACAACTGAATCTCATTTTCAAAGGAGATTATGAAATCTGTTTTGGACCCTTTTAAGTAAAGGACATTATTTATCTCCAGAATTGTTTCATTGGCTCTTCTGGAGAGAGGCGTAGGATTTAGTGACCTCAAACTCCTCACAGCCCCTGCAGTCCACCCTTTCGTTTCCTCCATAGCAGGTGAAAAACGACCACAACAAACCCCTTTGCCTTCTTCCAAGTTTTCTACATGGTCGTCCTTCTTGGCTTTATAGTGTACTGGTTCCCATGGAAACAGCAAAGTCCTTGTTGTGGACAGAACTTAATCGCAGGCAAAAGGGTGCAATAAAGTACATTTTTATCTTGAATTGAAATTTGTATCATGATTCTTGAAATGGAAGAGGCGAAGAAAAGCAGGAGGGTAAGAAGAACAGGAGGGAATGGGGGAAGGCAAGCAGGAGGAAAAAGGGAGGGTGCAGAGATTGACCCCAATTCCCTGTTGGAGCAGAGGCTATGGGCTGAAATGCATTGTGTCCCTCACTACAGGCCAGCTGGGTCTGCCCCAGCTCTCTCCAAGGCACTGCAGAACCTGAGCGGTGGCTGGCTCTGTAGACTGCTGAGCGGTGGCTGGCTCTGTAGACTGCTAGCCTGATAGGATTTGAGAGGCACCTGCCCCAGGATGTCTCCTTCACCTGCCCAACGCCATGCCTGAAATTCCGCCATGACAGGTCAAGTCTTTTACAGGTTCCACTAATAAGGTAACAGTTTAAGCCATGATCAACTCAGATTTTTAGAGGATATTTTGCTAGATCCCTTTTCAAGCCCTAGCAATTAGTAGAGGGCCAGGAGCTCAGGTACTTGGTAAGCAATAAAGTCACAAGCCTCCTGAGAGATCCCCACCTTCTCTTTCATGCCGCTGTCCTGCTGACCTTATCACTTGCTTCCCGCCACCCGTGTACCTACTTTGTACAACCCCCTGCACGCAGACCCAGGCTTGTGGAGTGTGAACTTTATAGGATTTTGCATCCTCTTACAGGGGTGTCTAACCTTTTGGTGTCTCAGGGCCACACTGGAAGAAGAAGAGTCATCTTGGGCCACTCTTTAAATACAAAAACACTAGTGAAAACTGATGAGCAAAAAAAGTTTTAAGTAAATTTACGATTTTGTGTTGGGCCACATTCATAGCCATCCTGGGCCGCATGTGGCCCGTGGGCTGCAGATTGGACATAAGGCTGCAAAATTACAAATACAAAGTTAGATACTAGGTCTTGAAATGGGCCCTTAAAAATGAAGGGCTTTAACTTCATTATCTTCATGGTAATTCACCTCTGTGTGCATTATCTAATTTAATCTTAAAACAACACCATGAGGTACAGATCTCAACAGATGAGGCTCTGAAGGAGGCTCTGTGAGAGTCATCAAAATTTACTCAAAATTACTAAAAATTTACAAAAAAAATGTACTAAGCCCATGGGTTCAGTTTGGACTCCTTGGGCCTGATGATTAGAAATAGATCATTGGGAGATTTCTCCACAGCGAGTGCTTTGCATAAGCATCAGTTGTCACAGACAGAACCAATCCCACTTTTCTAAAGTGTGACTTTCATTTCCCCTCTAAATCCAAGCCGGCTGATGGAATTGGATTTTAGCTGAGGCTGGAGTGCTGGCGATGGTATTGTGTATCTCCCTTGCAAATAATTGATCTGCTTCCTGCAATGCATTACGTGCTCTTGCCACAGACCAGAGATGGACACTGAGACTGTCAATTGGATGGCTGGTGTACATCCACAGGCGATGTGCGTCTGCAGTTCCAGGGCCGAGGGAATCAGGGCTGGCCTGCAAAGCACCCGGGCAGGGCAGGCCCTGTTAGTCTCCCTAGTTGTGTTGAATTACATGGATCCCCTCAGATTCACAATGCAACCAAGCCTTTCCTTTTTTCCTTTATTAGTATTAGCAATATTATCTAGTCTTTTATTTGTATCTAGTTAATATAGTTAATTAAATTATATTTAATTTATTTTAAATTAAATAAACACATGCCAAACATCTTCACATACAAACCTGCTAAGTGTAGCTCTTCTGGTGTTGCCTTCAAAATAGTTGAAACTCAGATTAGTTAGAGAAATTGAATCCTCTCCCACCTCATCCTCCAGAAAACTATAGTGAGCACATGGGAGAAGAGCTGTTAGCTGCATTCCTTAGAGCAGGCCAGCAGCCACCCGCAAGGATCTATCAGGGTAAGTCACAGAGAGCTGAGGAGATGCCCCCCTCCAAGAAGGGGGCAGGGGAGGGAGGGAGAGTTGGGGGCCCCTGCCCAGAATCCAGATTAACCTACTGCGGGAAATGTTTGCATTTGAGGCATGAAACTTCCAATCCAAATCTTTCCTAAAGGTTTTTGTATACAAAAAGTTCTCGGCCCCATAAAGATAACACAAGTTTATTAAGAGATTGCTAAGTATTTTTATACCTGTGACAAAATTTGATCTCTCGTCTAATTTATCCTCACGACACCAGGGGGAAGGAACAATGGTTCCTCATTTTTATAGATGAGAAAACTTAGGTTTCATGAGATTAGGTGAGGTCACCAAGCTAGTCAATGATGGAGTGACGGTTCAATCTAGTTCTCTCTGAGTCTCGATTCGTGCTTCAGATCTTGATGACATTTGTGGAGTGATTACCGTGTGCCAATCCCCATGCTAGCAATTTATATAGAGTCGTTATTTGATCTCCACAATGATCTTTGAGGTATTTTAGTCCTATCTTCAATGACTCTATAATTTAGTCTGGGGAAGTGAGTAAGGTAAGTGAGAATGAGAATATGTATTTTAAAAACTTTAACTCAAATCAGAGTAAAATAAGTTCAAAAGAAAGACGAAGAGCTGGCCAAGTCAATGGTGCTGGGATGGACTTCTAAGGACAGTTTGGATTTTCATTCCAATGAATTGGAGAAACGGGAGATTCCGCATGGAAGGCCCCACAGGATCAAAGACGAGCATGTTTGAGAATGGGTGTGGTTCATTCCCGTGGTGACTAAGGCACAAATTATGTATAAGGGACATCCACCTGGGGAGATGGACAGGCACTGGTCACCAGGGTAAAAAATTCTCAGTGGATCTGGTACACAGTGGAAAACAGATAATCAGGTCAGAGCTTAACTTTAAAAAAGAAAATTCCACAGCATTTGTAGACCAGACCAGTGCAACTATTTGAACAAGAGGAAGCAAAGGTCTGAACTTGGGCGGGAATAGGAAGGATGGAGGAAACACCGGATCTTGCATTCCCATCTGTGGGGAGAAGACTCGCACCAGAAATCTGTTTATTCTGCTCAGGGCCCTTCACTGGGCCAGGATCCCCACAGGGAGCCAGAAAGTGTCTCTGTGGGAGATGGTTTCTTCCAAAGCCCTTGGCTGCCCGGAGATGCCTGAAGCCTGCCCCAGACCCCAAGGGTGGCCCACCTTCAGCATTGATTGTTTTCCCCACATCTGTAGGCCTGGAATCTCAAGGAATATGGAAGAGAATGGGAGAGCAGAGAGTTAAGAAATGGTTTGTGGGTCTGGCAGAAATATTGGCTGTCATAGGTCACAAAATCTACATTTTATAAACATAATTGTTTTACAGCTTTCTATATTTTCTTTTTCATTCTCCCTTTGTATTTTCTGTGGTGGTGCTTTTTCAAAAAAATTTCCCTCTGAAAGTCACTACCTATCTCAGCTGTGCTGAAAGGAAATAAGAAGAAGGGATTCCTCTCCCCTGGATCTGAATGTTAAAGGTGCAAGAACACAAAGGCTCAGGGCGGGCTGGGAGCAGCTGGGAAACCCAGTGAGAGTTTAGGGAAGAGGCAGGGAGGGCTTGAGCAGCTGTTCCTTCTGGCCCAGCATCTCCTTCCGGTCCTTTCTCCTGGTGTGTTTGCATTTCATTTCATTGCCAGCGGGGGTCCCCTCACTTCTGGACACACCACTGAATTTGGGGGATTCATTTACAGAGGGATTAAGATTGAAGTGACTCTGAAGGACAAGAGAAGCTCCAGTGTAACTCCAGTGTCTTTCTCCCCCACCCGTCACCCACAAAGGTGCCAGTCTAAAAAGCAAACATTGTCCATTACCCCAAAATAAAGCCTCCCCATGCTAATACTGCGATCTGGTTCCCAATTTCCTTTTGGGCTCTCTTGTCCTATAGTTTATCTTCTAGCAATGCTGAGCACACAAGCACACACACACACACAGAGGCATTTCTGGACTGGAGTGTGACCTCTCCCACTTAGAATGACCAACTTTCTCATCTCTTAAAGTTCAGAAACCTTCCCTGACTTAATTCTGACTGACTCAAATGCCCAATTTCTGGGCTCCCATAATCTCTGTAACACATACCCACCACTGCACTGACCAATTTTCCATCATAATAATCTGTTTATAAATGTGTTTTCTGAACCAGACCATGGGCTCTGTTAATATAAAACTGAGTCTTCTTCGCGTTGGTATCACCGTGTCCAGTAGTCACCTGTAGGTGCTCGGTGAACGGAGAATGACTGAACCCTGAAAATTGTCTGCTGCGATGCTGTGTCTGCACGTCCCAACCCTGCTTTAGTGTAGACACGTGTTTGTCATCTGTATGAGGAGAAATAACATTTGTGTAGAGGCATGCTTAGACAAGTAAAAGTGAGAACCACTGATTGGTTAAGCCTGGGCTTCACGCAGCACCTCTAGGTTAGGAGTGCTGAGCCCATTGGTATTTTATGTTTGCTTAGACACGGCAAAATCAGGCTTCCTGTTTTGAGAGAAAACGTTTCTCACAAAGCTTTATTCAAATGTTCAAACAGTCTCACAGACTTCAATCACTCTCCCAACACAACTCTTCAGTTTAAACAATCAGAAATGCAAGGATTAAATTCCCCTTCAAACGCATGTGGATTTAAAGAGCAGCCGTGCTTGGCAAAATAAGCTCTGAGCTGTATTGAACCTCTTTTTGGGTGGAAGCTCAAGGCTGTCCATCAACCAGAGACACATGGGGGCCCACCACACTGACTGCAGGGGCCAGAGAAAGAGCCAGGCCGACCTTTCAGGCCCAGTATTTCTCCTCTTTTACTGTCAGAGAAAAAAAGCTTGAGCAGATGCCATTAATAGCCATGTTGGGCCGAGGAACATTTTTATTTTTCAAACGAATAGGCCTAAAAAGCCAGCCCCCCTGGTCACCCGTATGGAATTCCCATCAACATGGAAAAAGCTAAGCAGCTCTGTTGTTTGTTGTTGTTCTACTTTTAAATAACGGTTGTCTGGCTGGGAGTATGAAATTGGGCGCAGCAGAAAGAAAACAACTACACGTGCTTTCTCAGGAATGTAACACGCACACATACCAGGGGCACTGTTGTCTCCATTGCGGTGCCGCTGTTGCTGTTTCCCGAATGTGCGCGGATGGAAACAATCGGGAAATCGTCTTCCTGTGATTCTCTCCCCTTCAGAGGGTCTGCACTGCTGCTGCTTATGTGCACAGCAGATTCACTAACAAAGAAATTTTTGAAAGCCCAGCACATACGCTCCTGTGTACATTCTGAAAACCACATGGGATTTTTCCACATTTTAGCTTACACTCAGAAGCTGAAGCTGGCGTTAAGTAAAGGGAAAAGGCTGCTTTCAAGCATGAATCATTTGTCACAGACTTCATTAAAATAAAATAAACTTCCTTGCTAGTTAGTGAAAGGCATTTGGAGGGGAGAGAGTGGGGAAGCAAATTCTAGCTCTCCCTTCTGTGCTGAAGATAAGGAAAGATGGTCCCATTCTTGCCATTTGAGAGAGGCAGAAGACAACACATCCATTGTGAAGACAAATGAAGTGAAGTGTGAGGACATCACAGGAGACAGACTGACCCAGAGACGCAACATGAATCAACAGCAGAGGCATGAAGAAAATTTAGGTTTTCTGGTCCGAAGGCTAGTGCTTTGTCCCCAATGCTTCCAGAAAATGTTACCAAAATTGAAGGCACAATGATTGGACTTATCAATTTTAGGTACCTGAAATATATGACAATATCAACCTTTATAATTCACCTTTTCCCCCACAAGCTTGATCATATAGTTGAAATAATTCGTGTACCCCCTTTTAAATTTTGAAATATTGTTGATCCATCAGAAAATATATAAAAACATCTGTGCACCTACCATCTAGCTTAATAAACAAGATACCAGAAATATAAATGAGGCCCCCATGGATACCCCTCTCTCCTCCCACTGAGTAAACCGCTCTCTGGAATTTGTTAATCATTCAAAAGACACAGACACTCTCGCCGGCACTAAGTACTTTACGAATATTGACTCATTCTTCATCCTCATAACAGCCCAATGAGTTGGATACTACAATTATCCTTGTTTAACAAATGACAAACCTGTGACACAGAGAAATTAAGTAACTTGCCCAAAGTCACACAGCAACCAAGTTATAGCTACAAACCCAGGAGTCAGGATCTAGAGTCTGTGCTATTGTTAACTACTATGCTATGCTCCCTCATAATATCTATCTATCTATCTGTCTATCTATCTATCTATCATCTATCTTTCCCTAAACATTCTACTATTTCAGCGTTATCATAGCCATCATTATACTGTGTTTTCTTTTGCAATTTGCTTTTTTCCTCTCTATTTATGTTTATGAGATTCATCCATGTTGCTTCAGGTAATTTGTAGCTCACTCATTTTCATTGCTAGTTATTAAATTATGGTGTGAAAACCAGAATTATCCATTTTAATGTCAATGAACGCTTAGTTGTTTCCAGAATGTCTTATAGACATTGCTGTTATGCACATTCCTTCATGGTCCCTGCACACACAGGCACTTCTTTCCCTCAAGGATGTGCGCCGAGAGGGGAGTGGCTGGGTTGGAGGGTGGGCTCATGTTCAGGTGTGCTGCAGATGGCCACGTGGCTCTCCACGGGTGCTGTGCTGATTTACCTCCCCCGCAGGTGACTCTCCATTTTCCATGTTGTTTTACATATTTACGTGTTAGGTATTTTAACTTTTAAAATTCTTTCCATTTGTTTTAATTTGCATTCTCTTGATTACACAAGCTAGGTAAAAAACTTCTAAGTAGGTTTTGTGAGCACTGCCTATCCATATATTTTACCACTTTTCTCGTGAGTTGCCTTTTTCTTATTAATTTATAGGACTTCTTTGTGTATCCTGCCTACTAATCCATGCCCATTATATTCATTAGAAACATTTTCTCCAACATGTTTTTGTAATAAATATAATAGGCATGGGTGCTGAAGAGACTGCTTAAAGAGGCAGATAACCTAAAGTGTAATTTCTAGGTCAAAATAGATGTTATTTAGCTTTGTGACAAACTTCCAGGTGAATTTCTAAATTGGCTATAATATTTTAAACCCCCATCAAACATGTACAAGAATTCTAGTTGCTCCACGTTCTTCTCAACATTTGGTGTGGTCAGTCTTTTTAATATCAGCCACTCTTGCGGGAACTGACTGATACCTTATTGTAGTTTTCATTTGAAATTCCCTGATGATTTATGATATTGAACACTTTTCATTTGCCTCTTGGCCACCATACATCTTCCTTGGGAAGTGCCTGTTCAGATCTTTTATCCATCAAAAAAAATTAGGTTGTTTGTGTTTTTATTATTGAGTTGTAGTTCTCTCTATATTCCAGATGTGTTATATATATTGTAAGATGTATGTATTATGAATATTCTGTCGGGTCAGTCATAGCTCCACTGGTATCTCTTTCTTCCCTGGTCATCCCCTTTTGCCCAGCCACATGAAGTCTCACTCTGTATGTGCACAGCTTAGTTAGTGTTTGGCCAAAGACTCAGAGAACCTCCTATGCAGGCCTCTTTCTCTGTGTAGCAGCCTCCTCTTAGGGATCCTGCTCTGCAGACTCCAGCCACCTCCGGACCCCTGAGCTCTAATTTCTATCTCCTTGATTCAGCAAGAGCACCATGCTCTGTCTGAGCCTGGTGTTCCTGTATCACACTCTGCAAAGTTCCTCCCGACAGATATCCTGGAGATTATGGGGCTGCTCTCATTTCCTTCTCTTCCCTCAGGGACCACAGGTGTGGTCCTTTTGTAATATTTGAAATCACTAATTAATATATTTCACAAAGTTTGAAATGAAAGAGCTAATCTGGTGCTAATTACTTCATCATGGCCCAAGAGTTTTTAGTTTTTAATCATCAATGTGTTTTAAATTTTACTGAGTGAACTTTTTCACCTATCAAGATTATCTGTGGCTTTTCTCCAATTTGTCATGGGGGTGATTTACTTTAAAAACTTTTGTAATGATGACATATCCTCATATGCCTAGGAAAAACCCAACTTGATAAGGATGTTTTATTTTTGTTATTTTTGCTAGGTTTGTCTCGGCAATGTTTTGTTTAGACTGTTTACATCTATATTCAAGAATGAAATCAGCCTATGTACTTCCTTTCTCATACTGTCTTGGATTTTGGTATCAGGATTATGCTAATCTTTTAAGAGATAGAGGGGTTATATTAGTGCTCTGTTGCTTCCGTAACAGTTTACTATGAACTCAGTGACTCAAAACAACACAAATTTATTAACTTAGAGTTCCAAAGGTCAGAAGTCCAAAACAGAGTTTTCGTGGGTCAGGATTAAGGTGTCAGCAGGGCTGCCCTCACTTGAAGAGGCTCTAGGAGAAAATCTGTTTTCTGGCCTTTTTCATCTTCCAGAAGTTACCTGCATTGCTTGACTCAGTGTGTTCTTTCTGCCAGCAGTCACAGCGCCCTGACCTCCACTCTGCAGTCACGTCTCACCTCGCTCCCACTTCCCTGCCTCCCTCTTTCCTTTATAAGAACATATACATTGCACTCTCTTATATAATCCAGGATAATCTGTCTAAGATCCTTAATTTAACCACCTCTGCGAAGTTCTTTTGCTTTATAAGGCAAATATTCAACAGGTTCCAAGGTTAA
This sequence comes from Macrotus californicus, assembly GCA_007922815.1. Classification (NCBI taxonomy): domain Eukaryota; kingdom Metazoa; phylum Chordata; class Mammalia; order Chiroptera; family Phyllostomidae; genus Macrotus; species Macrotus californicus. The sequence goes on along the minus strand of VMDR010008606.1, from coordinate 876 downwards.
GACATGGACATCATGGGGGTGGGAGAAGCATTATTCTGTCTACCACAGAGGGGAAAACATTCCCCAATTTTCTTTTTATTTTTGAAAGATCTTATATAAGATTGGAATTGTCTGTTCCCTGGATACCTTGATAAAACTTACCTATCAAATATGATCATATATATGTCACAGAAAAGATGGCACGGTGAAGATACTCCTCTAAATTTTACTTTTCTCATTTTTTTTAAACTACCAATATGTTCTGGAAATCAGAACATCCCTATTCAGAGACCTCCCTTATGATCTTTTATGATTTCATAGTACTCCTTCATCGCACATACCACAGTTTTCTCAAAAAGTTTCTTATTTTTGGACTTTGGGTTGTTTTTAGTCTTTTTCTAATAGCACAGTGTTTCAATGAATAGCATTATGCATGTATCATTTTATATTTTTGCTAGTATATTTTTAGTAAAGCTTCCTGGAAGTGGACCTAATTGTACAAAGAGTATATGCTTTCCTGGCCACCCACAGACTCATCACAGAATATCTTGTCAATCTCTGGGTTATGGCCAACACGGTAGGTAAAAAATGGTATCTCAGTGCACATTTAATTTGTATCTTTCATATAATGAGTGAGGTTGATCATCCTCCCTTACAATTAAAGGGCCATTTACATTTCTTGCAAATTATCTAACATAGATAAAAGTCTATTATCTATATACTTTTTAATAGGGCTATTGACATTTTCCTTAGTTTTTAGGTATTTGATGTCAACCACTTTTCATGACATAAATTGCTAATATTTAAAAATTTGTTAATAATTTTCCTTGTGATGTGAGATTTTTTTGTTTTATTTTGTCATGCAAAGCATTTTTACATGTCTATTTACTTATTTAT
>VMDR010008605.1:0-36082 GCA_007922815.1 Macrotus californicus | reverse complement strand
ATCTGGTCCAATTATATCAGGACCCAAAAATGTTTTGTATGCATAGATATTTATACTATTATACTGAACTTCTAATAAATTGTGCAGAATGGTGTAAACAAAGGGGGGACCCACACAGCACTCCCCAAATCGTACCACTAATTTCCACGGCACAGATGGTTCTGAATTTAGCATACCTACACCAGAACGTACCACCATATAACTATTTGTTCACAGTTTTTCTATAATTGCACAATTCTGAAAAGCCATTTATATAGTGCGCTAGGTAGGACACTATTTAACCTTCACATGGCATGAAACAATCATAAACCTATACAGAAGCACAAAAACCACATGCAATGCATTTCTTTGAGAAGGTTACACCAATTTTTAGGTTATAATCCAAATAAAATACTAAATTTGAAATCTCTCCTACATAACTCAGGTCCCTAAGAATACACACACACGCCCCAGCCTGAGAAACACTTGTCTTCTGGAAGAACAAGAGTCAGTAGCATCCTTTCCCCTCTGCACGTAAGCAGAACTCTTAGAAAGGTATTCCATGGCTATGCTCAATTCTGAGTGGCTGTTTATAACTCCGCCCATTTCTCCTGCACTCAGAAAAGCATATCAGAATGCAAATCACATGAATTCCTAAAGAGAACCCAGCAGATAATCAAACTCATTTACGAAGTAAGTTATTTGCTAAATTATTTAAACTATTGTCAATAACCAATTATTTGTAATGTATTTTTAGAAGACTGCAAATATAATTGATTTCACTATAGTCACAATCAAAAATCAAACAAAATTTAGGGGAATCCTGCAGGGAAAGAGTTAATTCACCATTAATTAGGGTAAAAACTTTTATTTCAGAATCACTCATCATTTAGAAATAATTGTCAATGAAAAATAAACATTCATTGCATTGTTTCAACTTCTTCATGCCATTGGAAGATCTAAACTATTTGGTTTAATGCACAGTTCATTTGGTCTCTCTAGTATGAATTTCCAAAACCTTTTAAACCCTACATGCTTTAAAAAAATGGTACACATACAAATATAACTCAGATCTAAATGGACTGACTTATGTTAAATCCACAATTAGATGCCACATGATAGATACCAAATAAATTATTTATCTTAACAAAAATGCTTCTTTAATTAAACGGAATGTATTTTTTTAGTTGCTTTGGTTTTTCTGCTGGCCAATTTGCAACCTTAAGAATCATTTTTCTAGTGACATTCAGTTTAGAGGTAGTTATAGGAATTAATAGCACAAGGGTTGGAGCTGGAGAAAGATGAGTTCAAATCCCGATCCAGTGGCTTACTAGCTGTGCAACCTTGGACTAGTCCCCAACGTCTCTGTGCTTCAGTTCCTCCTCTGTATAATGAGCACCATGATATTGAGTCACTCTCTGTGAGCACTCTTAAAAGAATTAAATGAGATAACACAATATAAATCACTTCATTACTGTCACATAATGCTCAGTAAATAATGGCATTCATCATACAATTACTCAAATTTAGGTAAATCAAACCCCCAGTATACCAACCTCTATCTCACTATTGGATGACAAGTCTAAAGCCAGATGGCTTTCCTCACTCCAAAGGGCAGCAATATAATCGTGTCTCCTGTGTATGTGTGTATTCCTTTGTCTGAATGTTGGCTTAATATCAAAGATATCTGGCTAATATTAACATTAATTTTTAAATATTAATTTCTGCATGGCAAACTTTTGCTTAAAAATCAAGTAAAATGTGTCACATTGCAATCTTTAAAAGTAATAAGTGAGGGTCAATAATTATTAGCATACTGAGGTTCAGCATGGATTTAAAAAGGAAAACTCTCATTTGCCAGATTCGAACCAAAACAATTATTTACATTTTGTTAATGAGAATACTGAAGTTCAGAAGTCAAAGCACTTGCCCCAGAATCACACAAGTAGAAAGTAGCAAAACCTTAATAAAATCCTAAGTCAGTGTGATTCCAAAGCACAAGCTCTTTCTGCCCTCCTTGGAAGCTTCCAGAAATCGGATTAATAGCATGCCCTAAAATGAGCCCGGTGTTGCTTCAGTAAGATGGCAGAGCTCAGTAGCCCAAAGAGCCTCCCCTGCCACCAGAGTACCCGATTTTCCATCCTCACCAGAGAGCAAGCTGTGTGGCCACATACGAATTGCTGTATGTCACCGTGCCTCTGTTTCCACATCTGCGATCAGAAACCACACAGTAAGCATCTCACAGAGTTGTTGAAGACTTGTTGATTGAAGGCAGTCACTTACAGCACAAAGCTTAGAGCAGTGCTCACCGTACCATAAACGCTCGGGAACTAGTCTATTATTATTGTGTTGGGCTCACTGTTGCCATTATGATCGTTTCATGAGACTAGTAGGATAATGGAATGGCAGCATTCTGAAAAGGTAACTAAATAATTAGGTTATCTCTCTACGATTAAAAAACAAAAACCCTAGTGGCTGAGAGAACTGCCTTCCTGCAGAACGCCAGTGACATCTCATCCTGAAGGGGACCACTCTCTCGTAACCATACATGCTTGAGCCAGCTAGAATTGAGGGTGTGTTCAAGTTTTCAGCAGGAGGTTCGAGACCAGTTCTCTGCAGTGAAGACTGGTTCCTCCTCAGGAAAGCCACCGAACATTCACACGTTCACAACCAGAGGGACACACACAGCAAAAAAAAAAAAAAAAAAAGGCGGGGGGGACGCCCACCTACAGAGCTTCCTTAGCCCTTGGGGATGACAACTGTCCAGCCTGCGTCATCCCCAAATCTAGCTAGAATTGTCAGCCACGGCCTCCTGCCCGGCAGTCTCGGAAAGTCCAGGGGGAAGACCGGCACAGTTTCTCCGTGAGATCCTCCAAGCCTATCCTCAGAACACCAAAGGAGAGAGTCAAACTTAAGGCATTTATTTTCTTAAAAGAATCTGGGTGTGAAGTGCTGAGTGCTGAGCAGGAGGGGCCGCATTTATAACTGCATCCGTGTTCAGTTTTCAACGAAAAACTACCATTGTTCAGAAGCTGGCCGTGAGCGAGGATGGAAAGCCCGGACGAGTTTTTCTCTCCAGAAGTTATTTAATTCTTTCAGCCACCCTCCCCCCCCCCATCCCCAGCTTTATAAATTCTCAAATTACAGTCTTAAAACAGAAGCTTCTATTTTGGAAAAGATTCATGACTATTCATTTTATGTCCAATTTCTCATACCTGAGTTAGTTATATGGAATGTTTTAATTCCAGCTTGTAAAAATATTTTTAAAGATACATTCCTCATGCTTGTATCACATATAATTATGGACTGCAGGGCACTTTTCCGGGGACATCAGGTACAGAGCGTTTCCTTAATCATGGTGTGCAGTCCACAGCACGTTATCAGCACTGGTCTGCACACGACTCTGCCCTGTTTTATTTCACTCCCTTTTCACACTCATATCCACTCACATTCCCCTCTCCCCTCTCCGCCAGCGAGTGCGTTTGATGTCTGTCTGTCTGTGGCATGTGCTCTTGCAACATGCACATTGTCCCTTTTTTGGCATATGTTTCATTTTATAAAACTATATATATATTCAGTCTGGCTATTTCCTTTTTGACTAGGTTTTTAAGGGTGACCTGTATTAAGAACGTCTAATTCTTAGATCCGTGACTGCTGCCTGGGACGCAGACTGTGTGTGTATCTCCACCGTGCTGTTCCTAGTCCCCTTCCCCATGAAGGACCCTCCCTACCACGGCAATGGACATCCTCAGACATGCACGCTCATGGGTTAGATGACCGTGTTGTCCAAGCCAGGTAATTTATGAGAGGAACGGGGGTAACATCACCAGACCTGCTCAGGAAGACTGGATTGCACGGGTCTGGGACCCCTTGGGACCTGCACCAAGGAGCAGCATTTCAGATGTTCTCATCACACTACTACCAGATCACTCACTGGAATGCAGTGCCAGTCTCCATTCCCACCAGCCCAGACATGGCTTCCATTTTTATATTATTCTCATTATAACATTTGCCTGCCTATGTGTTCAGATGTTTAGAAATTTATAAAATGTTCTTTTAAAACCATATCAAGGAAAACTGAGCCAGATACCTAAATAATTCTCAAGTTGTTAAAAAAATGTTCAGTCTACGATATAGCCAGGAGCCAAATACATTCCTAGGGCCGAATATTCGCTTCTCTGTACAGAGGCGTAGTGGTAAAATCTTATATAGCATCATTTCCAAGCCTTTTCTTCCACAAGGATACACTCGATGACATTCACATTTGGGACAACCAAGCCCATTTGTCTGAGGTTCATGACAGTGTGTCAGAACACTAGCCTTGAGAACCATTGTAATTTATTTCAGCATGTAAATACAGTATGTATAAGTTGTCCTACATAAGGAAATCTTCTAAATTGCTTCTTTCTTCATTTTAAGCCCAAACTTTATTTTAATTCTAAATGTATTTCCACATGATTCAAGAGCACAGCCAAGCACGGAAACCAGTGCTATCAAACACCTTCCCTGCTACCTTCCCCCCGACCCGACCTTCTCTACTTTCATGGCTCCCTGGATAAAGATGTTCTTTTCCACTGTCTGCTGCATGAAATCTACAAAATACAAGACATTTTATATACAAATCAAAGAATATATTATGGGGTTACCAATAAATCTGGAATCGCTGGAAACGTATGACTTGTTCATTGAAGTTATTATCCAGACCAGGATCCCCAGAAAAAAAATAGGAAGGTTCAGCAATGTAGATGTGAGAGTGTCTCCTTATCCCCCAAACGCTTCGGCACATGGCAGGTTATGATGGTGAGAAGAAGTAGAAGCGGAGAATATCAGGGAAGACGTTGAAACATCAGGATGCATGGCACCTTGATGGATTGTCCTTCTTTGAGACGGGCCTGGCACACAACATACGATGCTCACTCGGTGCATCAGCTCTCCTGACAGCAATGGGTCTCTTAAGGGTCTAGGAGCCAGACCAGCCCATCTTCCCTATGCTACTCAGAACCTTAAAGGTCTGCAACGACTACTGTAAGATGGCCAAGTATGAAATGCAGGCATAGTCATACTATTCTGCAATAGCAGGAAAGGCAAAAAGTTGGTTCCTGCTGTATGACCCTAAAACATTAAATTATGAACTTTTTTATATTGCCAAGTAATAGGTGTTACAAATACTCTCCCTCCACACTGCCTCCCCCACACCCTGGTTACATGCCCTTGACCACCACTTCACATTTTTCTTTTGATTAGTCCAAAACACAATGCCAAAAACAGCAACTTGTCTGGCTGCGGATGTGGTCGATAACAGAAAATAAGTTCTCTGTGAATAAGCTACTTTCACCATTTCCATTTCTAGTTCTTTACTGCTCATATAGAAAAGGAATTGATTTTTCATTTTGTATCCAATTACTTCACCAAATTTTCTTATTAATTCTAGCAGTTTTTGCTTAAATTTTTTTTGCTTTATTTCATTTTGTGATTATTGTACTGTTTATACTTTGTTTAGATTTGTGTGTGTGTTTTCGTACAGTAACTTGATCTCTCTAGATATATTGTGTACTTGCCCAAAGACTCTTTTCCAATTTTAACAGATTGTTCAGCACTTATCTTTCTACACGTGCCAGCCTCTCCAAAACACTGTCTAAAAATGAGGATGATGGCAGCAACCTCTGTGACTTCATTCTCCTGGAATCATTTCAGTGGTCCATGTTTGAAACTGTGTTTACTTAGGGATTTTAGCAAATGTAATTTAATCACATATCCATAATAGCCTTCCACTGCTTGTTCTGGAATGTCTCCTGACCTTCCACGTGACTTTCTGCACTGACCCATCTGTCAGTGGCAGGGCTTGAGCCCGCTCGGTGCTATCATGTTGGCTAATGGTTGAACTGATTCCAAATGGCCATGGTAGAAGTGTTGGCACCAAGGAAATCAGCAAACACAACAAATCAGGGCTTTCTTTTTTTTTTAAGTTGGTTATTAAACATTTACCACTGGATATAATCATATAATCTTTCTCCTTTGATTTAATTAACACAATCCATTCATTAAACAAATATTTATTGAGCAGACACCTATGCCAGGTGTTCTAGGAACAGGGAAGACAGCAGTGAAGAAAACATGAAAAATTCTTTCTCTTGTGCAGCTTGATATCTAGTAGACTTTATAGTTTGTGATGTGAGTATGTTAATAGATTACCTGATATTCGACATACTTTCATTGTGAAATGAACCATAATTGATCTGAAGGGAAATTATTCTAATATATTGAATTGGATTTGCTTATTTGATTCTGAGTGTTGGCATCTATATCAGCGAGAACAGTCTTTAGTTGGGGGGGGCTGTTATATTTGTGTTACACTGGTCAGGTTTTGCTATTCATGTTAATCTTTCCACATAAAAGTACTTGGGAGCTTTCAGTCTGATTCTGAGGTCTGGTACAGTTTAAACAACCTGAGCATCATCTGTTCCTTAAAGGTTGGGTAGAAGCTCAGCTGTAAAACCATCTGGACCAGGGTGCCTGTTTTAAAGGTGGATCTTTAATTGCCCTCCTAATCCCTGCTATACTTTTAGTCCTCGGTGTAATGCACCTTTTGATTGAAAACGTTCATTTTGTCTAGATTTTCAAGTGTATTACCAAACAGCATCACTAAGGATTATTTCACAATTTTTAAAGGCCTTCCACATCTGTGCTGTACCCACTCTGTTTACTCTCTTTCTGCTCATCAGGCTTGCGGAGGGTTTTCTCTACTTTTAGTCTTTCCAGAGAATGAGTCCTTGGGTTCATTCTACTGTCTGCTCTCTTTATTTTTGTTTCTACATCAGTTTCAGCTTCTAACGGACACTATTATGTTCCTTCCCAATGTCTCTTGGTTAATATTACTGCTCCTTTTTTCTAATTTCCAAAGCTGCATGTCAAGGTCCTTTCTTTTTGTATTCTTCTTTAATAATGATGGCATCAGTGTTATATGTATTCCTCTTAATATAACATTAACTGCACAGAGTTTTATATGAATCAATATTTTTATATCATGGCCATTCATAACATCAGTTTGAATTTTCTGATTCAGATTCATTATGGGAATATTTCTTAATTTTCAACTAGTCAATGCTTTTTTGGTCATCTTATTATTATTTTTAATTATCACTAAGATATTGGCTTTCCTTTTTTTTTTGCCTTTGAATTTGTGAGTTTTCTTTGTAGTCAAGTACATAATCAATTTTTATGACCATTCCATGAAACTAAAAAAGTAGCGATTCCATAGGTAGGTTTGAAGTGTGAGGATGTTAGGAGTCTTTGACCCCCAGGCACAGGTTAGTGCCGTAACCTCCAACGACTCCTACTTGAAGACAAGGCCTTTAAGGAGGTAATTAACTTTAAATGGGGACGTATAAGGGTGAGACACGAATCCAACAGAACTAGTGTCATTATAAGAACAAGGGATATCAAGGGACGAACACCCAGAGACAGAAAAGGCCATGCCCTCATAGAGAGATGGAACAGATAAGTGAAACACACGGCGTGTCAGAGTGATTGACGACCTAGAGGAAATAACATGGGGAAAGAGGTCGGGAAATTCAGGATAAGGGGTAGATTTCAGTTTTATACAGACAGTCAAGGAAATCTTCATTAAGAAAGTAAAGTAGAGCAAAGGGTGTAGGAGGAGAGGCTTTCCCCAGCCTCCCTAAGGGTGACATCTTATACAACAGCAATACATTATCAAAACTGGGAAACTTACATCTAATACCATTCACTAGACTACAGAATTTACCCAGTTCTTAGTTGCATTTATGTGCTTTCGTGTATGTGTGTGTGTGTGTGCGCGCCCCCAAATACCATCAGCATAGCCCTATCACCACACACTACTCCTTTACATTTGCACCCACTCCCCCAACCCCAGCTTTCCTGGCAACAGATGTTCTCTCTCTGTAGTTTTATCATTTCAAGAATGTTATATAAATGCAATCATATCATGTAACTTTTTTTTAAGATTTTATTTATTTATTCTTAGAGGGGGGAGGGAGGGAGAATGAAAGGGAGAGAAACATTGATGTGCAAGAGAAATACCAATTGGCTGCCTCTCACACGCCCCCAACTGGGGACCTGACCCACAACCCAGACATGTGCCCTGACCAGGAATGGAACCAGCAACCTTTTGGTTTGGTTTGTGGATTGACCCCCCACCCACTAAGCCACACCAAGTCAGGGCTCACATGTAACCTTGGAAGTTGTCTTTTTTCACTAAGCTTAACACTCTTCAGATGCCATTGTCGTGTGTATCAATAGCTTGTTCCCTGAAATTGCTGAGCAGCGTTCCCCTGCATGGATGTGCCGGTGTCTGTCTAACCCTTCACCCACCTGTGTTGTTGCCACTTGGAGGCTATTACAAACAGTGCTGCCGCGAACACTTGTGTGCAGGTTTTCCACGGACATCGCTTTTTATTTCTCCGGCATAAATGCCAAGAGCCCAAGTCACTTTCTGGGGCTTATGCGAAGTGCATGTTTAGTTTCCATATGTGTATTCGTTTTCCTTCCATATCTTTTCTTCGCTGAAATGTCTGCTGGTGTCTATTGCCCATTTTCTAGTTGGACTGTTCCTTTACTGTTGAGTTTTGAGAGTGTTTTATATATTCTAGATACAAGTTCTTTGTCGAGTATGTGGTTTACAAGTACTTTCTCCCAATTCTCTCACAGTAACCCCTAAAAAAATGTCTCAAAGAACAGCTCAATCCACACAAATTCAAGTGAGTTTAAATGAAGCTGTTGAAGAGTTAGGGATACTTCAAGAGGCAACTCATAGTAGTCATTTCTCATCTTTTTCTGCAACAAGGAGAAATCACTCTTGCATCTTAGGTAGCAGATGCATGAAGGTTGTTGAGAGGCGATGGGGAGCAGCTATGCTTTATGCACTTTCAGCAGATTGGTTACTTCTCATTGCCTTACATTGAAGACAGAAGGATAGGAACATTGAAGTGATTTACTAAGAAGTTCATCAAGCACATGCCAATATAATTATTTTTTTAATCCAACAAGAAAATAAGTGTCAATAAATAAGTCATTAATAAGCTAAAGGGACTTATTTACAGTGCATTGAAATTGGAAGAGAAGCTTATTTAAAGATTAAAAAAGACATCAAGGAATGCATTTCAGAAAGATTAAAGGGGACTGTTAATGAGCTAAGTCTTTGCCTCTCAGAGAAAGGTCGAGAAGCAAGAGAAACTAGGAAAAAGAAAAGCATTTTATTAACAAACAGAAAATCAAGCGTGAGATATACTAATTAAATATCAAGAATAATTATCACTATTATTAAATTTTTATAAAACTAATAAGAAAAAGCAAGTCATCTTAATAAGGGTGAGAAATGGATGTTTGCTTACTACCTGAGAAAACAAAATAACCCTCTAGGGTAGTTTCAAAAATAAAACACTTCAGTAATTAAAATAAAATTATAATCAAAATTAATGGATTAGATTCTGTATATATGCAGATAAAGCAGTAATATAATTAAGCAAAATGATAAAAAAAGTAATAGAGTATTATCGGTGAGAACTTGCTTCATATTATCAAATTCTAGAGAAACGCCAGGCAATAGAGATAACGATTTTTAACAAATACCCCCACCTTGGATAATAAAAATATTAATATAGTTTTTAAAGTTGTATTAAAACTATCTGCTAACTTGTCTAAACTGGACTACTCCGAAAACTATAAAATCTAAAATAATCCCCCCTCAGATGAAGATTCCACTTTAAAAAACCGTGTTACGGAACACTCCTATGTTTAGAGGAAGGTCAAGGGCTGCAAAAGGGGTGCTCATTTCTGACCTCCTAAAATGAAAAAGGCAACGCTGCTCTATTCTCACGGCGGAAAAACACCGCGTGACTCTCTGTCTGCTGCTGGATCTGGAAACAAAGCTGGAGCTCCATCAAAAATCCTACATCTGGGAATTAAAGTAGGCAAAGAAAAAAATGTATTAATATCTTAACCCCCAAATGTTTATCTGATCGCCCCAAACCATTCCCCCTTCTTAGCCCTACATGTCTATCAACAGCACAGACTAGTGCGCCACTCACCCAGGTTTAAAACCCTGACCTTTCCCCTACTTTATCACATCGGGCGACCACGTGTTCCACCAGACCTTACATCTAGAAGAGGGTTTATTTTATTACTGGAGCCTGCATGCCAGAGTTTTGACGCCTTAATGAGCAGAAGCTGGAAAACTGTCTCATGTTAAAGCCTTGAAGTCTTTTTAAGCCTCATGCGTGGTGGCAGCAGAAATGCTCTTGTGGGTCACAATTTCTTCAGGGAAAGTCAACAGAATGGACCCTTTAATTACACAAATGTAAAGGATTGATCCCTGGACCCTGCAGGAAACTTTGAAGTTGCCATCAACCTATTCTATGTTCAGAGATGTTTTAGACAAGCTGAGCACGCTGTTTAGAAACACCCAGCAGCAGCCTGTGTTTGGATAGGAAAGGAGAGAGGGAGAGATAGGCCGGGGAGGGTGTTTGCTCTGGTTCTGGGTGACTGGCGAGGTGCACCGTAAGTTCCCATTATTCCTCGTTACTGTGGAGGGGGTTCTGTTTGTTTTGTGGAATGTCGTTTCACTGCCTTTTACAGTCAGTAGAGATCCAACACCGGAAAAATTGCCAGAAAAACTTGCAGACTTTGTCTTCAATTCACACTGGAATAGAGATTATAAAAAATCTGCCTGGTTACTGGGTTTAGAATCCAAAGCAGCTTCCTCAGAGCCCTGGAAGGAGAAGGGCGTAGCAACAGTAGGTGGGGGTGGGTTCCTGCCAGAGGCCAAATTGGGACTCAGATGTGGAAGAACAGGCGTGTCTCACAGAGGGTTGTGAATGAATTTCCATGGGGGTTCCCCCAGTATCCCGGAACTGTCAGTAAAGTCTACCTAGAACACATGGTTTGGTATCAGCACTGAGCAGGGCATTCAATAAAGGCCCTGACCAGTGAGGAATGATGAGATGAAAGACAAGCAGGGCAGAACAGAGGAGCCTTTGTGCCCAGCTGCGGGAGTCGTTGGAGCTTCAGGAGGTCACAGACAGAGGTCCCAGCCTGGCTGTGTGACCGGAGCCCGGGCCCAAAGAGCTGGGAGAAGCAGCACCAAGCAGACGTGAGACAGGACTCCCAGGAGGAAAACAAGGAGGGAAGTGAGAGGGCCTAACACCCTAAAAACCGAAAGGATTGCAAGCTCACTTTCAACATCTGTGTACACGTCAAGAGGAAATTCAGACGGTCTAAGCTGGGAATGTCGTTTGACTTCACCCCTTCCCACTCTCCCCCCCAACCGCAGCATCACTCCGGTCAGTCCTCACCACCAGGTTCCTGCAACCAGAATCCAGAAACCCAGGGGCGTCCCTGTCACACATCCTGAACCCTGCCATGATGTTAATCTGCACAAAACACTGACTTCGTCCTAGGGCTGGTCCACCTACACAAACCTCACACGACAGCACGAAACCTCACATTTGCATCAGCAATAATGATGCCAGGGGCCAGAGATAGGAAAACACAGACCTTACAGAACGTGAAGGAATTAACCAAAACCTAGGCCAAGACACTCCCAGGACAGGAGAGACTGGGAATAGATTTCACACACCTTGGTCCAGTGATGCCAGCAAGACAGAGAGCAAGGGAACAAGGTCTTATCAGTGAGGACTGGGCACATTTAGAGCAACCGCCAGGCAAGCCTGCGAGGTCAGAACCGTCCTAGCTGAGAACCGGAGGCTACAGCGGCCTACACCCCCTCCGTAGGATGCAGCAGAAACTCACCAAGGGAGCCTGAAAAGAGTGCATAGTAAATCTCCCCAATCAAAAGTGGAAAATAAAGTATGATAGATTAATACGGACATACCTCCAAGAGACTGCAGGTTCAGTTCCAGACCATCGTAATAAAGAGTGTACTGCAATAAAGCGAGTCGTAATCTGTTTACGGTGGAGGGTCTTGCCTTCAGTTTGTGAAAAGCATAACATCTGTGAGGTGCATTAAAATACAACGCATAAAACGGGGTATGCCTGTGGGTTCTGCCTGGAGCCCTGGGTGGCTAATGAAGTGATGGGATTCACCTATGATGGTGTATTCAATCACCATCCAGGAAGAAACTGTTGTGTGCCAGACCCTAAGGCCATATGGAGGAGGGAGAACTGAGAGCCACAGCCCTTGCCCTCAGGTTACCAGGACTTAGAGGGAAAATTAGCAAGCTAAGAGACATGTACAGTAAAAGGTGATGGGTCCTCTAATAAAAAGGAGCACATCCTGCTGTGGGAACATGGAAGGGGCCCATCTAACTGAAACCCAAGAGGGGTCCTAGAGAGTTTCCTGGAGTAGGAAACACTTAAATTGAGATGTCAATATGAAGTAGGTGCTAGCCCAGTAAAAAAGGTGTATTTGTTTCTTATGGCTGCTGCAACAAATTACCCCAAGTTTGATGCCTTAAAGGAACAGAAATGTACTCTCTCACACCTCTGAAGGCTGGAAGGCTGGAAGCCTGAAATCAGGATCACTGGGTAGAAGCTGGCGGAGCCACGCTGCTCTGGAAGTTCTCAGAAGAAGCTCTTCCCCACTTCCTTTAGCTTCTGGGGGCACCCCGTCGCTCGGATGTCTGCCTCCACCTCTTCACACCACCTCCTACCATGTGGAGTCCAACATCCCTCTGCCCCTCTCATACGCTAACTCTTAGCCATTCCCATCAGAAAGACCTCAACATGGAATTTGTGGTTAGAATCAACTAGCTCACATGAGCTTTTCCACTAGGAATCCTTGCTTACAAATAAGCATAAAGGTTGCTGGAGAAAGAGTTCCCCCAGAAACTCCTTCATTCCATCCAGCACCCACGATTACCAAAGGTTTCCATTTTTCTGGTCAAAGGTCAGTGACTGAAAATGGGCTCCTCGATTAATTTCCTTTTTTCTCTTAATAAGTTGGGTTTCTTCAGGTGAGAGAGAAAGGAGAGAAAAATAGGTACTTGGGAAGAGTGGTGGGAGAGAGAGAAAGAGAAGGGGAGACAGCATACGCAAACTAGTAAGTTCTCCAAGTAGCCACCAAGCGTCCACTATGCACCAGGTGCCATTCTAGGTGTGCAGGAAACAGCAGTGAGCACAACACAAGGAACTCCCATTGCAGACGTTCTGCGGAGACATTCTCGGGCTCCTACTCCATGCTGTGCACCGAGCTCAGCTTTGTGCGTTATCTCTTTGAGCTCCAAAGAAATGGGGATAAAGCAAGAGGCTGGAGGCAGAGGTGGAGCAGCCCGCAGCACTGAGACAGTAGAAGCAGAGAAGGTTCATGCAAAATTATTTGGATATTGCCTTGCCTATGGAACCCAGTTTTTAACACTTACTTCAGACTCCTCTCTGGAATCAGATGGTTGTCCAGAAACCTCAGCCAAGTAAAGTGAAAAAGTTCCAAGGATAAATAAAGGGAAAAGTTCCTGAGTCTGACCAGCACTTTGGGCCGTGTTAGCGTGATGCGAACTTGGCTGGATGCGCCTGAATATTCGCTGAGTGAGCCAGCGCTCCGAGGTGCTGCAACTGCAGGTGGCCGAGCCAGACGCTCTGTCACACTCCCTTCCAGCTCCATTTATTCTGTGATTTTTAATTTTTACCCTAGTGCTTATCTCAAGGGCTGACAAGTGAGGCATTATTAAGGGGGAGAAAAGAGCCTCAACAAAAGATTTTGAATGGATTTTGTATCAAAAAATCAATTTAAAAATTACGAAGGGGAAGGACTGCATTTCTAACTTGAGAAAACCTAATCAGCAAGGATATCTTTCGGTGCTTGAGCTTAAAGTGATTTCCTATAACCATGACACCATCGAGAGCCTTCGAGGATGCCAGAAGAGCCCCTCCTCATTTCACAGATGAGGCAACTGTGGCCCAGGAGGCAACACAGCATGCCCAAGTCCCCAGACTTCTTGTCCAAAGATCTTTAGTCAAACCACTAAAGGCCTTTAGTTCAAGTGATTTTAATACAGACTGCATCTCATTTAAGAAACTTCTAAGTAATTCTGGTCCCAGTAAAAGTTTAAATAGACATATCTGATACATGTGACATGCTTACATATATGATTTGTGATTACAATATAATTTTATAAATAACATCACATAAAATTTAATGATTACCTACAGAGACCAGTTCTCCTACCTCACAAGCTATCCTCAGAAGCTATTTAAGCCCTGGCTGGGTAGCTCAGTTGGAGCATTGTCCTGCACACCAAAGGGTAGCTGGCTTGATTTGCAGTCAGGACACATGCCTAACTTGTGGGTTCAATCCCCAGTCAGGGTACATGTGGGAGCCAACTAATCAATGTTTCTTACATCGATACTTCTCTCTCTCTCTTTCTTTCTCTCTGGGGTCAGTAAGAGTTTCCTTGGATGAGCATTGGAAGGAGGGGGGAGAAAGCTATTTAACTCCTTTACAGTAAGAACATAACACTAAAGTAAATGATAGCCTCAGTTGTACATTATGTTATGTCTTTTTAAAATAATGTCCAAGGAGACGAAACTTAAATCTGGGGTTTAGCTCATACCTGAGTCCCCCCCTGGGATTGTGAGGAATAATCTGGCAATGAACTACCCTAGGTAGAAACTTTTATTCATCGGCAATAAACATAAGGAACATATTTTATTTGAGGTACTACAGGACTCAATTCTATTTGTTTCCCTAGGCTCCTTTGTTTTTAATAGGAATATGAGATTTTTCATCAAGAAGTATTTTTATGGGTTTTGAGACTAGCAGGAAAGCATCGAGATATTGTCTGACCTACATCTAGAGTGGAAAAAACAGCATAAACATGCCTAGTGAGAAATCTAGTCAGCCAAGAGCTGGTGGTTTTCCATGACAGTAAATACCTCCACTTATATATTACTGAATCGATTCAATGGCTAGTTATTTGAGATTTGAAGAGATCAACTTTAGACTGTCTTCCTGTTAAGCAAAACAATATTCCAATCATCCCATAAAAATGTCAAATATCTTCCAGAACGTGACTAGAGAGAGATTTTTTGCCATCTCTCCAGTAGCCAGTGTAAAATGACTATCCTGGGCCTACAACTTCGGTTCAACGCCTCTTATTCTGAAAACCTTTATTAGCTATGGTCCCTCCTCAATCCCTTTTTGGTTCATACAATGCAAGAAGCAGAAGACCAGATCAACCTTATTGCAAGTATATTATTGTCTATACAGGATGCATCAGTCTTTATGGATGGGGAGAGTCAATGTCCACAAAAGCCTCTTAGTGACTGCTCTCAAGAGGAAGGTGTGTAAGTGAATAAAATAACATGTATTGAGTAGCACAAGGAAGAAATACCATTTATGGTGGACTTCCAGTTAGCTAAGTCCTTATGTGACAGTTGGCCCTTAAACAACATGGGTTTGAACTGTGCATATACACATTTACGTGCGGATTTTTTTCAATGAACGCATCAGCCCTTTGTATCCATGGGCTTTGCACCTGTGCACTCAATCAACTGCAGAGGGAAAACAGTATCTTCGCATTCCCTACCAAGGTTTCCCCACCGTGGATGGAAGATACTGTTTTCAATCCATGGTTGGTTGACTCCATGGGTGCAAAGGGACAACTGTAGAGTTAATTACATGCGGATTTTCCAATATGCAGGCGTCCGTACCCCTAACTCCCAACATTATTCAAGGGTCAACTATATTTACTTCATTAGTCCTCACAAAAATCCTTTAGCCCATTTGGGAGGGAAAAAGGAAACAAACCTAACAAGCCTTCTGACCATCAGGATTACTAGCCCCACGTCAAGGTCAAGGCCAATGTAAACTTACTACCTTGGATAAAAACTCACTTCTTCTTTCCCTCAAGTTTGTGCCCATGGATCACCAGATTTGTCTTCTCAAATAACAAGAAAGGAGTATTGGAATAAACTTCCTAAAATATAAACGGTGATCTTCTGTTTTCAATACAAGACAAGAACTTGTGGATGAAAATACCTAACATTCCTTTTGTTGCAATTATGTGTGAGTTTTCAAATTATTTCCCCAAGAACTTCAAGGGTGTCGTCATGAATCTACAGCAATCATTCAGGAAAGTCCCTGATGATTGTTCTTGCCTCAGGGTCTGTAGCCCGTAGTCCTAGCCCCATGAAACTTTCCGTTTGTCATTTGAGGACACCAACATTTGTTGCCAGTTCTCTGGAGGGCATAGGAGTTGAACGGATATGTGTGAGTATGTTCTCTAAATGGATTTTACTCAACACTCAGCGAACACCGAGCAAGACAACAAGAACAGGTGATTTATGAGAGTTCCTAACTGATGGGAAGTCTGTTGACATCCACACAGACTCTGAAGCAGAGGAAGCTGTGCAGTGTCTGTCACGGGTTACACAGCTATTTTAGGTACTTATGACGAAGAAGATTTGCTGCCAAATATCATGCACATACCCAAGGGAGACAAAACTCTATTAGACTTCTTGGTGGCTTTAAAAAAAGTCCTATTTAGTGTTACTTTAAGGTGAGTTATTACCAAAAAGAATAACAACTTCTTAGAAATCATAGTGTACATGTAAATGTACTCATGGGGCTGTCAAGAAAAATTTTGTAACACATCACAACAGACAAATTGTGTGTGTATGTGTGTGTGTGCATGTGTCCTTATGTAGGGAAGGGAAGGCTTTTGTCCCTACCCTTATGCTCAATAGTTGGGTCTATAAGAGAAACCAACAGCAGGCAGATTAACAGGAGGACAGGTATACAGATTCATTAATCTTTAATATTGTGTGTATGGGAGTCCATGAAAATCTGGGTCATCGGCACATCTTAAAAAAGCCTATATTCCTAAACAGCAGCAAACAGCCAGAGTAGGGAAGCCAATGCCCCATGATTTCTTGAATTCAGGCTTCAGCTGTCCTTCAGCATCATGCTCACCCTGTGATTGACCTGACTGTGGAGTAAGAGGAATGGGAAGCATTTCTTGGTCTCATCGCTTTCCTTATATTTACCTCCATACACTCTCCGGATACCTGTCTGGCCCCGGCACAGATGTATTATGATGCTGATCTAAGTCCTCTACGAGGTGGAGCCAGATTGTCAAAAGGGAGAGTAAAGGAGACTTCATGTTCTGAGCGCAGGGGAAGGGCCCGCATGAACAATGGAAAATAGGAGCGGTTCATGGTTTCCGACAGGAAGACCTGGGAAATGTGGGAAGGAGCGCTCAGCAGATGTTGCAGCTGGGATGCCTTGAGCGGCAATGCCAGAAGGTGGTGGAGAACCAGCCCTGAACAGGGCACCATGTGCAGCCAGGAGCGGTGGCCAAGGACAGCCTGTCAGGACTGCCAAAGTTATTCTAGATGTGACCCAACACAAGGAACCCTAAATACTGACTAATATTGGGTTCTCCACCCACAGAGGTGAGACTTAACGATATGTAAGCATGACTTAGATGAATATTGTCTTGCATATCCTCTCTCCTTGTGACCTTCCAAAGCCACTCACTGTCTTCTCTCCCCCATCCTGGTTTCTGCTCCCAGGCTGCTGACTTGTGGGTGATATCAAAGTTGTCTGGCTTCCAGTTGAGTTCTGTTCATGGGAAGCCAGGAGGTCCTGTGAAGAAAAGTAAACGCTCCCTCCCTGCAAGGTCACCTCAAATGCGCCACCCCCTTTACTGCTCTCCCAGGTGGCAAAAGCTGCAACACTCTCTCTGAGTCTCGCAGGCCTGTGGGTAACAACGCCTCTGCTTCTGCTTCGCCAGTTGACTGTGCCATTCCCCAGGCTTCCCCTATACTGCACCTCTTTAAATTGAAGTTTTGAGAATAAACTCTCATGGAATTAGCCTGTTTCAAGTATGTCATCTGTTTCCTGCTAGAATCTGGACTGATACAACCCCAATGTAATGGGATGGCTCACACCTGTCACACCAAGAAAAGCAGTATTACAGTAATAGGTGTGGCGGTGATGGGAGCAGAACCCAATTATTGAATGGGTTTGCCCGCAGATCCAGAACAAAAATAGCTTCATCCAAGATCATAGAGCGTCATAACCAGAAGCATACACTTGCTTACAGTAGAAAAAATATTCCACAAGTCATATTAGAGTCAAAGCTGCCCCCATTCTATTTAAATTAAACATTTGAAACAGAATTCTTTTTTTTTTATTTATTCAACAAAAGCTTCAAATGGCAATTACCAACAAAATGACAAAAACAGGAGAGGAAGACATAAAAGAGATATTTTATAGCAAAAGAAACAGAGCCAGAATTGCAAAGAATATAGCAGATGGAGTCTGGGCCTTCTGAAAGCATGGGGCCTCCCTAGAGTGACTGGTGAAAGGCTTCTACACAGAAGTCGTGTGCTGAAGGTGAAACATGGGCTTTGAAGCACCACATTTTGGTGCTATTTATTGAAAAAGTCAAACCGTCTCATTTTTGTTTAAGTGGAATTATTGGCAAGTCCCTTATACAACTTGTATCCACACCTGGTCAAACATGTCCTAAAATGACCGAGTTACATTCAGTAGATAGTCAGTTTTATGTGTGTCAAATATCTAGGTCAAAGGTCATCTCAAACTACTGCCCGCTGGCCAAATCTGGCCTACCAGATATCTGTTTTTGTAAATATTTATTGGAACACAGCCATACGTACTCATTCACGTATTGGCTACGGTTGCTTTCTAGCAACAACAAACAGCAGAGTTGACTAGCTGCAGACAAAGCTGAAAGGCCTGCAGAGCCTGACGTGTCATCTGTCCCTTTACAGAAAACATTTTGCTGACTCCTCATTTAGTTTCTCAGCTCAAAACAGAAAACAATCTAAATGTCCATGAACAACAGAATTAATAAATAAATTCTGATATGGTCAAACAATGAAAATAAATTTACAAAAACAACACACAATGAAATAAATAAATCTAATAAAGAATATTGAGGGAAAGAAGTCAGGACTTTTTTTTATAAATCTACACAATGTTCAAAAACAGACAAAATTAGTGCATAATGTATCAGGGGAAAAAAAAAAAACAGTGCAAGACTTTGAAATGGGTAAAAAATACTACTGGGTGTCTTTTCACTTTCAAAAATAACCCTTCTGAGTTACCTGACTCTGTAGGAGCCTGTGACTTTCATTGTTTTTGACCATTTGTTGCAGACACACAAATGAACTTTTTCAAGTAAAGATGTTATTGATTACTGCCCTGTGGATATTGGCTAATTTTGCATCTATTATCTAATTCATTTCAACATTCCTAATTGCTTATGTGTGGGTCTGTTCTTTGGATTCTCCTTGAGCGGTCTTGAATTTTGTTTTGTTTGTTTTAGATTTTACCGGTTTCCTCATTAATTAATGAGTAAAAATCTTTGACTCAAATGCATTGTGTGTTTGTATGAGTCATGGCTTTTGCTCTTTATAAAGACACATTTTCAACAGGAGAAGCCCTGAGAGTGGGTACCACAGAGGGCAGGGAGGCAATGGGGGGCACCTGAGACAAGATTCCTGGCACCAAAGCGGCTGCCCAGGTGGGGTGATGTTCTGTTTCTAGATATGGATGATGAGCACACTTTGAGCTGCAGACTGAGGCTCTCTGCAATTTTCTGAATATATGTTATATGCAAATGAGGCACTCCTTTTAAATAAAAATACATATAATTAATGAAATAACCAACAGGTATACAATGAAATAGCTCTCACCAGCTAAAGCCACTTCCTACCTCAGCATTGGCCACTGTCATGAGGCAGTTTGTGTGAGTGTGTGTGTGTGTGTGTGTGTGTGTGTATCACTTCAGATGGTGTTTGTAATCATATGCATGTAAATAAAGCTACAGACTCTTATTCCCCCATCACATTTTTGCACAAAAGATTACACAAAAGATAAACTATCCACACTGTCCTGAGCCTTTTACTTTTCCGTTTACAACAAATCTTGGCGATCTCTTCTTATCAGTGCACAGAGGTCCTCCATTCTTTATTACAGCTCCGTTGTATTTCATTAAATGGATGTGCCACATTCTATTTAGCCAGCCCTCTCTATTGATGGGCATTTGGGTTGTTTCTAATCTTTTGCTTCATAGAAATATATCAAGCTCCTAGATAATAAGAAGACAGGAAAGGGGGAAGGGAAGAGGCACGGAGATAGGAGTGGGAATGGGACGCAGCAGTACAAAGGCACTGAGTGCTGTGGAGGTGGGGATGTGGGGATGTGGGGGGTGTGGCTGCGACACCACAGATCAACTATTCTCCTTCCAAATGTCACCTTCCAGCTGCCTTGACAGTTTTCTTTAAAAGGTTACCTATTATAACAAAAGGACGTCAACAAACACTGCTTTTTTCTCTAGTAAGGCTGGATAGTATACGCACACTGACATGCAGGGGTCTGTGTAACAACTCAGATACGGGGGTCTCTCAACTCTGAAAGAGAAACGAAGAGCTGATTCCAAACAACTAGTATTTTACTCCCAGGAACAACATGCTGGCAGTCTCTAGTTTAACACTCACCCTAGAGCAAAGAGAAACTGGTTGCTAGGTGAGCCACGGGAGGCTGTGGCTCCCAGAGCCACTGCCCAGCAGAATGACAAGCCCAATTTGTAATTCTCCTTTATTTTCCACCCCTCCAGGACTGAAAGGCCCAGCTGCCTCTTCCTAGCCAAAATTTATTTTATCAAGTAAGCCCCATGTTCTTCCGGCTCTAGAGAAGCCCAGTATAAACTGGAAAAGACAAAACCGTTGCTCTCAATTGCACAACTGCTTGGAAAGAAAATGAGATTACTGGCATCGAGGGAAAGTTTGAATCTTTCCCCAGGCAAAAGAATTGACTTCCTGAGCTCCAGGATGAAGGTAGTGGGGGTTTACTGCTCTACTTAGCTGAAAGGAAATAAGGAGCCTCGCAAACCCAGGCAATGTGAGCATGGCACACACATGCTCTCGGAGCTTCTCTGTGCCGTGCTTTATGCAAATGTGTTAATTCATAATTAAAAGGTAATAAGGATCATTTTAATGGCCCTTTTTTCCTTTTACACTGCCTCAGTGGCAGACCCCTGTCATATCAATTTGGGGTGTTACTACATCAGTTCTAATGATTTTATTTTCTTAAAAAACAAAAAAACCAGCTGCCGCACAGGCTGCCTTGGGGAGCTCAGTCTCCAAGGAGGAAGCCGTCTGACCGCCAGTCCAGTCTGATCTCCCAGCGGTTGACACGCAGAAAAAGAAACATTCACTTTTAATAATAGGACTCTCTTTCATGCAAAGATAGCAGAGGATTTCTGGGAATAAATAATTCATGCTCCTCCAAGCTCCCTGAGAATAAATTTGTTCCTTTTCTGTTTTGTTTTTCTTCAAGATATGACATCGTGGGGAAAGGGGGCTGGGGGAAGAGAGCACTTTCTGCTTCTGTGGGTAAAGCACACGGGGTGTTTCAGTCCCTTGTGCAACAAAACCTCCAGATCAACAGACTCGAGCTGATAACCTTTTCCCACCAGACAACACAGTGCCATCTAGATGTTCTCTCCAAAGACAGCCTCTCATGAACCGTCTCAACAAAGGACGTCAGCGTTCCCTTTCCTGTGCATGCACAACACCACTTTCAAAAACAAAACAAACCATAACCAAATCCAGCATGAAATTCATCACATTTACTTGATCCCATGACTATCTACTGATAACTCCTGCTGTGTTTTTTAAAAGTTCTGTATGCTTGGTGTATTTGATTTCATTTGTCATTAGAAAAAAGAAAACAGATGATGGATTTTCAATACACTGTCTTTCAGTGGTTCTCAAACATCAGTACTTGTTAGAATCACTGAAGAAATTTCACTAAAGACAGGCTCCTAAGCATCGTGGCCCTCAGAGTTCCTGTTCACGTGGTCTGGTGGAAGGTCCAAGTATTTCTGAGTCTACTACACCAAGGTGGAGGAATGCTATGCTACAATGGTAATGAAATATAGTGTGGCTTAATATCTGCTACAGACTGAGTGTTTGTATCCCCTAAAATTCCTGTGCTGAAGCCTGGAGGTGAGGGGGTTTGGGGCGAGACCCTTGGGAGGTAATTAGGTTCGGAGGGTGGAGCCCCATGATGGAGGGGGGTCGGGTTGCTGGCTCTCCTCCTCTCTCCCCTGCTAAGGTACAAACCAGGAAGAGGGCCTGCACCAAGAGCCCAACCATGCTGCACCCCAGGGAGCCCAACCATGCTGTACCTGTCTGGGGCTTCCAGACTCCAGAACTGTGACAAGTAAACGCTTGTTCTCTCAGCCACCCAGGTCTGTGGGATCCTGTCACAACAGCCCAATGACCAGATCATACCACACACAAGAATGTCCTCCCTGACATGATTTTGTGGGTCATTTCCTGAGACTGTGCCCTTGGTCGGACTGTTTTTCCGAGGGATATTACATATTTAGATTATCCAAATGATGCTATGGAGCCATAATTCTTGGTAGAAATGTAGCAGGAACAGAGAAATGTCATCAAATCCAAGCTCCTAAGATACTGGTTAAAAACTGGGGGACAACAGGTTATTTGAAAAACTGGTAAAAGCTATACACGAAGTTAAGGGAAACCTTCATTTGAGTTTAGGAATATGAAAACAGTATGTTCTGTGATGAGGTGATGACTATGACTAAATATGTTGTTGAAACGTGAGGCACCTTCTCCGATTCCAAGAAAAAAGATAACATTAACAAACAAGCTACTTCCAAATTTTCTAAGGTAAAATAAAGTTTAGCAATCAACCAGTTCACCCACCCATAAAAAATAGCCAAAGCAGACCATAGCTTAAGCAGACTTAAGTCCTTAAATACAGAAATTTAAGAAGGAAAATGTTAGGAGTAGAATACAAGGGGTTAATTTTCTTTTTTTTTTTAATCTTCCTCAAACCTGAAAAAATCTCTAATTTTGCCTATCCATTAATTCCATATAAACAAAGTAAACAATTTAGTGTGTCTCTGGACTATTTCCCACATGAAACATCCATTATGTCATGTAATAAGTTCAGCAACGCAGAGGAACGCACTAGCAAGGCCTAAGCCGTGCCAGAAATTCCATGAAGACGTTGAGTTTGCTCATCACATTTTCTCTGTCTGATTGCACAATTAAAGGAATGGTGAGATCATGTCTATAAAGCAAAGTAAGCCTCTCAAAAAAAAAAGAGGTATTATATTAATGCAAAGCCTTGCTTCATTGCTTCATCATTTTAAAATGGAATATCACTGCCATCTATTTCATAAAAGTTCTAGGAGAGTTGAATAAACTGAGATTTTAAAGAAGACTTAGTCGGTATTATGTAACCTATTATAAAAATAGTCCATAGCAAATGGATTGCATGGAGTATAATTGCAGAGAGTGTTATTAGAACAAATTAAAGACCTTTTTGGAAAGGGCCCAGAGACAAGACACTGGGGTTGTTGGAGGGCTGATTAACAGAGGGGAAAGGAACACAGAGGGAGAGGGACAACTCCTCATATGGTGCCCGGTTGCCTCCTGCTGTGTAAGGAACAACCACAAAACTGAGTGATTTATGAAGTAAGTTTGCTGGGGGCTCAAGGGTTCAGTGATTAGAAAGAGATTCGGCTGGACCAATCTCATTTCCGCTCAGTGTGGTATCATCTGAGCTCACTTACAGGCCTAGGTCTCAGCTGAGGGAACTGGAGTGAATGGGGGAGGTGACTAGGGTATACAAGTTTCTCTCCACATGGGGTCCCATTCTCCAGGAGAGAATGCCCCAGGAGGACCATGGCAGAAGCTTCCAAGCCTCCTAAGGCCTCAGCTCAGATCTCACGTGTGTCACTTTCACCTCACTGTAGTCATCAGAGTGAGTCACAAGGCAGCCCTGACGTATGTAGAGGGGAAAGAGACTCTACCTCCCGATGTCAGAAGTTGCAAAATATTTGTGGCAGTTTTTACCTGCCAAAGATACTATTCTGTAAAAGTGTACTTCCTACAACACAAGACTTTCTATTCGGTGAGAAGAAACTATACTTCACTAAGGCTACTGGCCTGAGCGCTGAAGAGTGATTAGTAGACAAACATAGTGTGTAACTGTTGAGCTATTGTATTTTCTTAGAGGTGGGAGGTGCAGAAAGACAGATGGAATACTTGACAAAGATGTGTCCCATTGGGTAAATTATTTTGGTAAGAAGTGCCAAAAACTATAAGAAACTGTTACTTCGGTTTTCAATGATGATTGTAAGTCAGCAGGTAAATAAACATGATGCCGATACTAACATCTAAGATAACATGGTTTTATAATTTGAAAGTGAATACCTGATATGAAAAACCCATAGCCTACTTAACCATACTAATTGTCAAATAACCTGTCACTCACATAAATTTTAAAAATGGGAGAATAAAAAAATCTTTCCAGACACTTTCCCCACACCTCTCCATAGTAAGAAGAAGGCAGGAACCTGGGGCGTGACACTGTATTAGGAAGAGGTTTCCCTAAGTGGTCAGAGTTGTGATAGACGATCTAGAGAGTTCTTCCAGCTGTGATATTATTAAACACACATATACATACATAAACATAGACATACAAACATGCAAATATGCATGCAGATGGAGAAAGAGTAAGAACTCACAAAATCTTATAGTACCTTGGAGAAAAGCACAATTAAAACATTTATTTGTTGTTATTTCTCTTGGTCTTTTGTTCCCAAAGCTAATTATTCAAGAAATATTCATATCTCTAAATCTTTCATTTCATGTTAGCAAAAGGCTTTGCTATTCCATTTATGCTGAACACGGTAGACTCCCTTTTGAAGAGATCTTCTTAACAAATACTCAAAAGAAAATAATTCTAAATTTGCTTGCTCTCCTCTGAGGATATCATAAAAACAAAATTATAGAGTTCTAGAAACAGAAGGATATAGCACTTTTGGTTTGTAGCCACAAAAAGTATACTGCTATAGCTTGCATTCCTAAAGTCCTGTTTCCAGAGATATTTTTAAACCATCGTCTGATGGTGATTATTTACGTAGCATAGCTCTATGAAAGCTGAAGTCTGATGTTATTGTACTGATTTTGCATATGAAAGAACTGAGTAATAAATTGATGATGGAGGGCATATTGCTACATTCTTGTTAACAGGTGACACATTAACAGATGGGACCCCAGACAATGAAAATATTTAATCAGATTCAAAATACTTCCAAAGTATTCACCAAAGACAAGTGAAACTTTTGCAGTTCTAGAAATGAAACTTTGGTAGTTTGACAGGCTTTAATCAGGTATGATTAGCAGATTTCTGCTAGCAAGCCTGATGGAGATTTGAGAACTGTTTTACCCTCCCACCTAAAACAACCAAAAAGCAGGCAAGATATATGGGGAAAAAGTGGTTATAAGACACAACACCAGGCAACACAGGACAGTGACTCTAGACAGAGGTAAAAATAAGTTAGGTAAGCCTTATGACACCACAGCTAGCTAACTGCAGAGAGACTCCAGTTTTCAGTGCATAGAGGAGGAATCAAACTTCTAGAGATTTCAAAAAAAAAGTGACTAAAATGAAACATACCTTGGATGGAATTACCAGCAGATTAGACACACTGCAGAAGAAAATAAAAATGAATGGATTTGGAAACAGCAATAGAGACTATCAGAATTTTTTAAAAATTGAACAAAGCAATAATGATCTGTGAAAATTCTACATTCAATGGGAATCTCCAAAGGATAGAAAAGGAGGTATAAGAAAAATATTTGAAAAAGTAGCAGCTGAATTTTTTTCCAACTTGAGGACAGTTATAAACCCATAGATCCAAAAAGCTCCAAGAATCCCAAATCTAAAAGCATGGAGAAAATTAAACTAAGGCACATCACAATTAAATTGCTTAAAACCAGTGATAAAAAAAAAAATCTTAAAAGCAACCAGAGCAGAAAGAAATGTTATGGACAGAGGAACCCAATCAGAATTAGAGTGGACTTTTCTTTGGAAACAATGCAAGTCAAAGATAGCGGAACAACATAATTAAAGTCCTGAAACAAAAAAAGAACTCAAAAACCTTAAATTCCATAACCCAAAATAAAGGCTTTTTAGACATACAAACCTGAAAGAATTCATCCCCAGCAGACCTGCTCTACATGAAATATTTAAGAAAGTCATTCAAGCAGAAGATCAGGATGTACACAAAGGAATGAGGAATGCCAGAAATGGGGACTATCTGGGTAAACTTAAAGAACCTTTGCTTTTAGTTTTTAAATACTTTTACAAGATTGACTAGTTAATGCAGAAAAAAATAACAATGCTTTGTGGGGTTTATAATATATGTCGCTGTAAAATGTCCAACAATAATAACACAAAGGTCAGGACATGGGAAATGAAATTATATTGTTTTAAGGTTTTACACACACATGAAGTGATAGATGTCGCTCGAAGGCCAACTGAGACAAGTTAAAGATGTGTACTATAAACTACAAAACGACCACAAAATTCAAAGGGTTAGATCTAGTAAGCCTACAAAGGAGATAAAATGGGATAATTAAAAACAAGTAATCCAAAAGAAGGCAGGAAAAAAGAGGGCAAATAGAAAACAAACAGCAAGACAGTCGATTTGAAGCCAACTATATCAATAACCACATTAAATATAAATGGTTTAAACACCCTAATTTAAAAGCAGAACTGTTGAGATTGAACCAAAAAAGCAAGACTCAACTCCATCACCACTGTAAGAAATCCACTTTAAAACTAAGAACACAGACCTTACTGGGGCGACATTCCATGAAGTGAAACATCACCATTTCGATTCCCAGTCAGGGCACGTGCCTGGGTTGCGGGTTTGGTCCCAGACAGGGCATGTAGGAGAGGCAACTGATGGATATTTCTCTCTCACATCCATGTTGCTCTCTGTCTCTTTCTCCCTCCCTCCCTTCCCATCTCTTTAAAAGTAAATACAATTATTTAAGACACAAGAATTTTATCCACAGAGATGCATTTAAAAAATGAGAACACAAATAGTTTAAAAGATTGGAAGAGAGATAGATACACCACCCTAGTGCTCATCAAATACTATTAACAGCCTCACCGAAACTTCATTAAAGAAATCCTTATTATCTGTATATGCGAAAGCATAAAATCCTTTATGATTTTTTTTAAGTTCTATAACTGCCTTTAAAAATGGTAATTACACAATTTTACACACTAGTTCCCTGGAAGTTTAGGAAGGTGGAGGCTCTGAAAACGAGAGATGAAAATGTCTCTCTTTGTATTTTATTTCTTTTCTTTTGGTTCTTTTTTCTGTTGACTGAACAGTAAAAGAAAACAGCGGCCTAATCTCAAGCCCTTTTGGCTCAGTGCACCAGCACATTATTGATCTGGTATCATAGTATATATAAAGCAATGTTTGCTTCAGTGACTCCAAGCTGCACTCCAAATAAGAGGCTGTACCTATGAAGACAGATTTCTACAAAGGTAAATTTAAGAGAAAATAATATTTTAAAGCCCACTCTATTTTCCTTCCCACTCCGTTGCCCTCATAAAGAACTCTCATCTAAACAAATTACATTCTTTTATCATCCTAGATTATTGAATATCGCTTAGTTTACTCACAGATGTTGCCAAGTTATCTTTTGAGGAAATTCGGTTCTGTGCATGGGCGAAGTGCCATAAGAAAAGCTAAATGCACAAATATTCCAAAGCAGTGACTATGGTTCATATAGTTTATTTCTTCCTATTTTGTGATCCAAGCTTTATAACTTCTCCTAAAATTGGATAAATGGGGAGTGAACTCAAAGGAAGGATATGAGCCGGGAGCCACACCTGGAAGTGGTCCAGGTTTGAGGCGAAGCTGGAGCAGTTGCGTGGGATTCTTGGCAGGATCCCTCAGAAAGAAACAGCTTCAGCCTGCACACGCCTTCACTTTCTTTAATAAACACAGTTCAGTCTCTCAAGAATCACAACGAACACCTAAGAGGGTTCAGACAGCATGAATTCCTGCCTTCTCTAGTTATCAAAATGAACTATTTGAAACTTTTTTAAATTAAGATATACTTGTTACAAGTCAAGAATGCTGTAAAACCCATCAGTCTTGCCAATAATGTATTCACTTAAGGTGTATTCTGGACATGATTCTGAGGGAGATCAAATGTGGGACCCTAAATATTAATACTTACTAAGTTGAAAGGACACCTACTAGGCTGAAAAGGCAAGCCAAAGAGACATAGAATAATCGATCCTGTGTCTGTGTCTTTGGCAACTGCTACCAGCAGGAACCCTGTCCGTGTTTGCTTTTTCAAAATTCAGTATTTTACACACCCCGTGTCATATCTGTTATAGGTGTCTGACATAAGGCAGTCTACCTGTTAAAATCAAGGCAAATGAAAACAAAATGATTAAATCCCATTGTTGGTTACATTAAAACCTAAGAATATGACTTTATTATCATGGCATGTTTGTATTTGATATTGGTCTGACAGCCCAATACACCTGTCAAGGTTAACACTGTTCAATTCTTGAAATTAGAAATGCTTAAAAAAGCAGGGGTGACGAAGGTGTGGGATCAAAGCGAAGTGGAACAATCTAGGTTGGGAACATCAGCAGAGACGCAGGGTGAGAAGGGACAGGGAAGCACACAGGCAGTTTAGTAGGGTAAGCGCTCTCATTTTCAAGCACACCCTAACAACTTTCCTTTCATCATCTCTAAGCCTTACAGCAGCCCACAAGGCAAATATCCTAATCCCCCTTTTACCAATGAGAAAACAGAGGCTCCGGTAATTTAAACAAGGATGGGGCTCTAATACATGTGCCAGAATCATGTTTAAACAAGAGCCTATCTACTACCAAAGCCCAAGTTTGCTGCAGTCAGACACAGCAGAGGAGCCCCGCAGGCCCCAAATGATAGGTAGTGGAGATTAAATGGATTACGGAAAAGCCAGAGGAGGTGTTAAACAAAGGAGAGCATGAGGTGGGGGGGATTCCTCGTGACAACAAGTGACTGAAAGGAAGTGGCTACAAATCTCTCCAAGAGCCAGGGTTATAAGGGCCTTGATGCTTGTGAGACAACATCATGAGAGCATGTGCCTTGATACGTCAGGCAACCACGTAGGAAAAGGCCAGGGCAGGTGCCATGTGAGGCCTGCGGGGACAGAGGCAACAAAACTTCAAAACTCGCTAGTCACCAATGGCTCTCGCAGCCTGCACCTGAGTTAAGTCAGATTGTTCTGCCAGATCGTATGTCCATCCTCCACACACTGAGGGATGTTCCTTGACATCCCCTCACAGTAACAGAAATGCATGTTATTCATTAAGTGTCTCCTACGTGTTATCTCCATGATAAACACAGTCAAGGTAACATCTCATTAATCCTCACTGCTAGAAGCAGGTGTAGTTAATCCTTTACAGACAAACAAACCAAGGCTCCAAGTTATACTGTTAACAATGCTCCAGCTCTGCACTGCCTCAAAGCCTGTATGCTAACTAGAGAGCAGGGCCACCTCCCCTGAAATTGATCCAAATCTTTCAGATTCCTTCAAAATTCATTTAAGAGGACCCAGTTAAAGAGCTGGCCAACTCAGGTGTATTGGGCTCCCTTTTGATGGAAATGCTTTTCTCTGCAAACCAATAAAAGAGGAGGAGGAGAAAGAGGCGGGGCAACCTGAACTGCTCCGCTCAGGAGAGTTTTCCTCTCCATTTCCCAAGGACCCCTGCTTGGCCACCATGAAGACGCCGCCTGAGTCTCTAATAAAAGAAATGCCAGGACTTCCGGCCAAGATGGAGGCATAGGTAGACACACTGTGCCTCCTCGCACAACCAAAAGAAGGACAACAACAAATTGAAAAACAAAAAAACAACCAGAACTGACAGAAAGCCGAACTGTATGGAAGTCCAACAACAAAGGAGTTAAAGAAGAAACACTCACCCAGACTGGTAGGAGGGGTGGAGACAGGCAGCTGGGTGGAGAGGACTCTCAGCAAGGCAGTGGCTGGAGGTCCTGGTGAGGCAGTGGATTGTGTGTGGGCCAGGCGGTCCCACATTCGCATGTAGATAAACTGGGAGGAACAGCTGGGGAGCAAGACAGACCCACAACCCAGAGTCCCAGCACGGGGAAATAAAGCCTCAAACCTCTGATTGAAAACACCTGTGAGGGTTGAGGCAGCAGTGGGAGAAACTCCCAGCCTCACAGAAGAGCTCATTGGAGAGACTCACAGGGTCCAGAACATACACAAACCCAACCACCCGGGAATCAGCACCAGAAGGGCCCAATTTGCTTGCGGGTAGCGGAGGAAGTGACTGAAAACCGGCAGAGAGTGGAGCAAGTGGCATTGTTCCCTCTCGGATGCTCCCCCACATACAGTGTCACAACACAGCAACGTGGTTGCCCCACCCTGGTGCACACCTAAGGCTCCACCCCTTACTACGTAATAGGTACTCCGAGACCAAAAAAAAAAAAATGGCCCAAATGAAAGAACAGATCAAAGCTCCAGAAAAAATACAATTAAGCGATGAAGAGATAGCCAACCTATCAGATGCACAGTTCAAAACACGGGTGATCAAGATGCTCACAGAATTGGTTGAATATGGTCACAAATTAGATTAAAAAATTAAGGGTATGCTAAGTGAAATAAAGGAAAATGTACAGGGAACCAACAGTGATGGGAAGGAAATCAGGACTCAAGTCAATGGTGTGGACCAAAAGGAAGAAAGAAACATTCAACCAGACACATTGAAAAAACAAGAATTCAAAAAAATGAGGAAAAGCTTAGGAACCTCCAGGATGTCTTTAAACATTCCAACAATCGAGTCATGAAGTACCAAAAGGAGAAGAGGAAGAGCAAGAAATTGAAAACTTATTTGGACAAATAATGAAGGACAACTTCCCCAATCTGACAAAGGAAATGGACTTCCAGGAAGTCCAGGAAGCTCAGAGAGTCCCAAAGAAGTTGGACCCAAGGAGGAACACACCAAGGTACATCATAATTACATTAGCCAAGATTAAAGAGAAGGAGAGAATCTTAAAAGCAGCAAGAGAAAAGGAGACAGTTACCTACCAAGGAGTGCCCATAAGACTGTCAGCTGATTTCTCAAAAGAAACCTTGCAGGCAAGAAAGGGCTGGAAAAAAGTATTCCAAGTCATGAAAGGCAAGGACCTACATCCAAGATTACTCTATCCAGCGAAGCTTTCATTTAGAATGGAAGGGCAGATAAAGTGCTTCCCAGACAAGGTCAAGTTAAAGGAGTTCATCATCAACCAGTTCATATTATATGAAATGTTAAAGGGACTTATCCAAGAAAAAGAAGATAAAAAATATGAGTAGTAAAATGTCAACAAACTCACAGTTATTAACAACCACATCTAAAACAAAAACAAAAAAATAAATAAATAAAAATAAAACAAAAACAAACTAAGCAAACAACTAGAACAGGAACAGAATCACAAAAATGGAGATCACATGGAGGGTTATCAGTGGGGGAGTGAGAAAGGGAGAGAGGAGGAAAAGGTACAGAGAACAAGTTGAATAAATGGCAGGTAGAAAATAGACAGGGGGAGGTTAAGAATAGTAGGGGAAATGTAGAAGCCAAAGAAGCTTATATGTATGACCCATGGACACAAACTAAAGGGGGGGAATGTGAGTGGGAGGGGTTGTGTGGGGCAAAGGGGAATAAAGGGGGTAAAAAAGAACAACTGTAATAGCATAATCAATAAAATATATTTAAAAAATAAAAATAAAAACAGGGATTAAAAATAAAAAATAAAATAAAAGAAATGACAAAGCACGATGTAGTCTGCAGAGAGCGAGGACCAGATTTAAGATTTATGCAGTATTTGGCTTTTTCAGCATAGACAGGGGTTTTACTGCTAATTATAATGGAGCTAAATCCCCTGCAGCCCATTCAAGTTCACCCTAACAAATATTTATGAACTATCTACTATATATTGTGTAAGAGACTTGCTAAGCACTGTGAAGAGTGCAAAGAGGTTTTCAAATTTGTGGAATGTGGCCCCTGCCTTCCATGAGCTTCCTATACAGATGTATACACAGGGCTTGGATAATAACACCGAGCATTGTAAGGCAAGGCCATGAGCCAAGCCAGGACCTACCAGTTCAGGAAAAAGATGCCACCTACAGACGATTTTCTGTACATCTCACCTTCCATTACATCTCAAGATCTGAACAAAATACTAACTCAGGAGAATGGTGTGAAACAGCATGTGTTTGGATTTTCCAGGAAAAACATCCCAAGTTCCTTCAATAATTCCTTACATAACATGACTCAAGACACATTCATGCACTTGGCAAATATTAAGGCTGAGCAGTAAACTAGGTGCCCCACGTGTTCAAACATAACACCGTATTTAGTCATGTATAATGTGCACTTTTTTGCCCAACTTTTTGAGGGAAAAATAAGGATGTACATTATACATGGGTATAATGATTACAGACTATGGGTATAATAATCCTGTGTATAATGCACACAAAATGTGGGTGTGCATTATGCATGGTAAAATACAGTAATAAAAATAATTTTAAAATCATGATCCTTTTTTTTTTACACCCAAGACATTCACAGTGGCCTCAGGTGGAAAGACAGGAAAAGAAACTGATGATGTCACAAGGGTGGGCTGTCCCTTGGGGGAGCAAGGAGCCACATCTAGGATCGCTTTCCACACTGTGAGTTTGTCTGGGACCTTCTCAGAACATCCGACACGGAAGCAAGTACAACATTCAAGGACACCTTGGCATGAACACCATGCTAGCCTCAGCTCACTTTTCTCCGTATCTGAGCTCTGGAGATTTAGCAGGAGTTGAGCAGGCTGAAACGACCGGCCGAGGAGCAGGAGTTGAAGAAAGGGCAAGAACAAGGCTGAAGGGGTCCTGCCATCCCTGCTCTGGGCTCAGGTTGAGCTTCTGAGCCATCAGCCTCGGGGCCATCATTTCTTCAGCTCTCATTCACTGCTCACCCCTCTGAGGAGACTCTCTCCCCACTCACAATCAGTCCATTCTCAGAGAGCACCCCTAACCAACCAAAACCTCCAGGCTGTTAAACACTATGACGGGTCTCTACCCTTGCATTTCTAACACAGGCCTTATTGAAATGTTGTTTCCCTGCTCATTGGATACTCCTTCATCTCTTTTGTAGAGATTCCTACTGCTATCAACATGTCATAGGTCAATGCTGTTTTTTCTAGTATGTCTGTCTGACCCTCCTCTTTCTCCCCTTCCAGCTAACACCAAAGGATCACCTATACAGTTCTGCCTGCACACCCAGAGCTGTATCATGAGCCTCTCCTGGGGTCCCAGATCCATGTGTCCTACTGCAAATGGCCATCCCAAGGACAATCAAATGGAACATGTTCCTCCAACTGCTTCTCCCCCTCAATTTCCTCTCTCATCAACTTAATGTCCACCAAGCCACATGGCTAGAATTCTGGAAATTAGATTGGACTCCTTGTTCTCCTTCCCTCCATCCCAATCAAGTTCTGCTGGCATTAATTCCCAAATAACTCTACAATCTGACCCCACCTTTCTGTCTCCATCGCTGCCACCGGAGATGAGGCCCTCAAAACCTTTCAGTCTGACCACGGCATCAGCCCTTTTACGGGTCTCCCTGATTCATCATTTCCAACCCATCTTCCAAACTAAAGCCAGATTGACCCTGGCTTTGATTTAAGATTACATTATTAACTATGTCACCAGCTAAATGCCCTTCATGAGTTCTCCACACCTTCAGCATGAACTTAAACCCCACAGTTTGGCCCGTTGTGGCCCCCATCTACTTCCAGCTGTTCTTCACACTCCCCTCACTCCAGCCCCAGCAAATTGCGTTCCACTCCAGGTGCACCAACATCTCTTATGCTGCTGTTTTCTCATATCCTTTTCCCTGTGTAGAAATCATTCCTCTCCCCCTGCCATCTTCATCTGGTGTACTACCTTTGCCCATCAAGAATGTACCCAAGGATTACCTCTCCTCTGCGCTGTCCCCTCCCACTGGGCCCTGTGTACTTTATTGGTAACCTACACATCACTCCCCCTACCTAGACTCTTTCCTTAGCCCGCAGACAATCCCACACAGTCACTGGCACGTGTCAGGCACTCCATAAATGCTTGCTGAGATAATGACAGAAACTTGTTCCTCCATGTCCTCTCCTCAAGCTACCATCTACCAAGGCACACTGGTGAGAACTGGACCAGCACGCCATTCTTCACTGCTGGGAGTTTCAGACTCTTGCTTTCCTTGCATGGAGCCACTAGAATTTCTGTGATCTCTGTATGAAAGTGTGGTGCTGAGAAATATTATGGTGCTGAGTGGTATTAGCTGACCCTCTGTGGGTCTATACGTAGGAGCCACAACACAAGGCTGGCTTACATGGGACTTGCTGTCGAGTTCAATGCCAGCTTTTCTTTGGTTTGATTTGTTTTTTGGTAGCAAATTCATATAAAGCCAACTTCTTTGCTTTCCTATTCATTTGCCTTTTTTCCTTTTTAAGTTCGATACTTTTTGTTCCATTCCATTAGTAAACCTTATTAATTTAGACCCATAATTCTATCTTTGTTTCTAAATCTATCATTTGGTTTGTTATTGCTAATCTCAGTTTAAGATATTTGCATATTAGCTAAGCATGCGTTTTGTGTACTAATCCAAGTTATTAGGAGACAAAAAGCACTACTCGGACCACTGAACCATGCCTCTGAATAACTGTCCCAGATTGACCCTAATCCACTTGTCTTTATTCTTGGAGTAAAATTTTTGAACCTCTGGTTACACACATTCTCAGTGTTCTTCATGAGGTATCTTAAAAACTGTACAAAATGGCCTGTGGCATTTAACTTATTTAAGTCTATTAATTCTATCAAAAGATATTCACACTTAAGTTTAGCACGACCTGTTGGTGGTGGACTCATACACTCCTCCTCATGTTCATCTATAAAACTGGCAATTAAAATCAAGTTACCAGCTAATGCTTTCAGGGCCCACACTGTTCTACTTTCTCAAAGCTGGCCTATTTCCCATCCTTGGCAGCCCCTCCACCAAGGGCACCAACAGTGTGTTTTCAGCACCGTGGGCTGTGGTTCTGCTGGGTCAAAAACTTCACACTCAGTTAACATAAACACAGACTCTCCGTCTCCTCAGTTCCCTCTGTCCCGACATTTCCCTACTCTTCTCAGTTTCTAAACCCACTGTCTTCATAGAAAGGAGAGAAGAAAATTCAGAATCAGAGAACTTGTGTGTTCCTTGTGGTGATCAGATCAGCATTGCACCATGTGTCTCAGGCCTTTGACTACCCGCACCCTCCACCCTCCACCCTCCATGTCCTTGCTCCAGGCAAAGCCTACCAGCCCCTTAGAGTATGTATTGGGGTTAACTAGCATTTTGGATCCAACTGCACTGAGCTGCTTTCTCATTTTGGCCTATTCTAAAAACTATTTAGGATTGTTCTATGTCTTTCTGAAGTTCAGCTTTACATTTACATAGCACTACATTTGCAGTGTCTTGGCATTCATTTTTTTCAAGTACTGGCTAATTATCCCTCCTTCCATTTTTGTTGCTGGGTCCTTTTAAAGGAAGGATCCATTCTGTGCTCTCTTCCAGTTCTATCTCCTTTTATGAACTCAGCATGCTTCTCTCTCACACTTCCGGCTAAGCCCAAAATGGGAATTTATCAAATGCGCATCAGGTACCTCCCTCTACCCATCTTTCTGACTGCCACAAATTTCACTTCCTATGATTATTAGCACATTCTGGAAATCGGCTCTTACGCAAACTCTGCAGAAGTTCTCACCTTGCTCAGGCAGGTCACTGACCTGGGAACTTGGAGAAAATCACATACTAAACAACTTGTTCTAGGTCATTATCCTTCATCTAAACTTGGAGCTCCTCCTTGGGCCCAAGCTGTGCCCCATATCCTATAAGCTCTCCGAATCTTGACCACCGGAAAACAATATGTGCACCTGATATTGAGGCAAAAATGCACAGAGTAACACTCACAGTAGAGCAAAAGAAGTTTTTTTAATCCCCCAAAGAAAGCTAATGCACGGATTTTCCCTTGTATCCCACAAGTCAGTTGGGGCCCCCCAGCCCCCCACACACGGGCAAAATAGGATGAAGTAGGCTTGGACCTGCATTAGTTCTCCAGAGAAAGCTCCAATGCACTCTTTATGATCAACACCAAGTCTCAGGGGAGAATAGTTGATAGTAACCCCCGGCTCAAAGTTCTCA
>VMDR010008604.1:0-36095 GCA_007922815.1 Macrotus californicus | reverse complement strand
AAGATTAATCTTCTGAAGAGAGGCTCAGACTACCAAACTACTATTACCTCTGATAATAGGAAGTGATTACAGTTTTCCTGGCTTAAACTTCTGAAAAGAAAACACAAAATGGTCATATTTAGTATCTACCTAGATTGACAAAGAAATACTTGCAGGGGAGATTTAAAATATGTTTTCAAATAATATGAAAGGATTACAGCAGAAGATAGGGACCAAGTGTTCTCCATTTCTGCTGCTGTGAGGTCTCTATTTAATTGCCTCAATTGAAAATTGTAAGAATTTAAGGTAAACATTTTTTTAATTATTGGGAATAATAATAATAAGCTAAAACAATGATTAGGAGCTACTACTTATACTAACTTTTCTGGAAGTTTTATGAAAACAAGATTGAACTCTGACCTGTGTGGCTCAATTGCTTAGGCATCATCCTGTAAATCAAGAGGCTGCTGGTCTGATTCTTAGGGCGATTGCCTGGGTACCAGGTTCGGTCCCTAGTTGGGGCACGTATGAGAGGTAACCAATAGATGCTTCTCTCTCACATTGCTGTTTCTCTCCTTCTCTCTCCCTTCCCCTCTCTCTAAAAACAAATAAATAAAATCTTTTAAAAAAATAAAACCAAGATTGATAGCTACCAGTTTGAGATAGCATGAACAGCACAAAGGAAATTAAAAATAATCTCAATTTATGGACAAGATGGAGGCATAGGTAGATATACTTTCACTCCTCACACAACCAGAAGAAGGACAATGACAAATTAAAAACAAAAAATAACCAGAACTGCCAGAAAATTGAACTGTATGGAAGTCTGACAACCAAGGAATTAAAGAAGAAACATTCGTCCAGACTGGTAGGAATGGTGGAGACAGGCAGCCAGGGTGCAGATGACACGTGACAAGGTGGCATCTGGAGGACCAGGCAGGTGAGGCAATGGCAGGTGGATTGAGCAGTCCCACATTCACATGCAGATAAACCAGGAGGAACAACTAGGGAGTGAGACAGACCACACAACCCAGCGTTCCAGCCTGGGGAAATAAAGCTTCAAAACCTCTGGGTGTAAAAATTTGTGGGAATTATGGCAGTGGGAGAAACTACCAGCCTCACAGGAGAGTTCATTGGAGAGACCCACAGGGTCCAAACAAACCTACCCACCTTGGAATCAGCACCAGAAGGCCCAATTTGCTTATGAGTAGCAGGGGAAGTGATTGAAAGCCAGCCGAGAGCAAGCAGCATTGTTCCCTCTCAGACCTCTCCCTCACATATAGCACCACAACTCATCTACATGGCTTTTTCTGCCCTGGTGAATACCTAAAGCTCTGTCCCTTACAAGGTAACAGCTACACTCAGACAAAAAAGTATGGTCCTAATGAAAGAACAGATCAAAGCTCAAAAATAGAACTAAGCCATGAAGAGATAGCCAATCTATCTGATGCAGAGTTCAAAACACTGGTAATCATTCTTTCGACTTCCAGCCAAGATGGAGGCATAGGTAGACACACTATGCCTCCTCACACAACCAAAAGAAGGACAACAACAAATTTAAAAACAAAAAACAACCAGAATTGACAAAAAAATCAAACTGTATGGAAGTCTGACAACCAAGGAATTAAAGAAGAAACATCATCCAGACTGGTAGGAGGGGCAGAGACAGACAGCCAGGCGGAGAGGACTCACACCAAGGTGGCAGCTGGCGGACCGGGCGAGACAGCAGATTGTGGATTGGGCGGTCCCACATTTGTGTGCAGATAAACCAGGAGGAACAACTGGGGAGAGAGACAGACCACACAACCCAGGGTACTAGCACGGGGAAATAAAGCCTCAAAACTCTGATTGAAAACACCTGTGGGGGTTGCAGTTCTGGCAACGGGAGAAACTCCCAGGCTCACAGGAGAGTCCATTGGAGAGATCCACAGGGTCCTAGAACGTACACAAACCTACCCACTTGGGAATCAGCACCAGAAGGGCCCAATTTGATTGTGGGTAGCAGGGAAAATGACTGAAACTGGCAGAGAACTGAGTAAGCGGCACTGCTCCCTCTCCGACCCCTCCCCCACAAACAGTGTCACCACGAAGCAATGTGGGTTGCCCTTCCCTGGTGAACATCTAAGGCTCCATCCCTTTCTATGTAACAGGTGTGTTGAGACAAAAAAAAAAAAAGGCCCAAATGAAAGAACAGATCAAAGCTCCAGAAAAGATCCAACTAAGCAACGAAGAGATAGCCAACCTATCAGATGTACAGTTCAAAACACTGGTAATTAGGATGCTCACAGAATTGGTTGAATATGGTCGCAAATTAGATGAACAAATGAAGGCTATGCTAAGTGAAATAAAGGAAAGTGTACAGGGAACCAATAGTGATGGGAAGGAAACCGGGACTCAGATCAATGGTGTGGACCAGAAGGAAGAAAGAAACATTCAACCAGAACAGAATCAAGAAACAAGAATTCAAAAAAATGAGGAGAGGCTGAGGAACCTCCAGGACGTCTTTAAATGTTCTAACATCTGAATCATAGGGGTACCAGAAGGAGAAGAGGAAGACCAAGAAATTGAAAACTTATTTGAACAAATAATGAAGGAGAACTTCCCAAATCTGGCAAAAGAAATAGACTTCCAGGAAGTCCAGGAAGCTCAGAGAGTCTCAAAGAAGTTGGACCCAAAGAGAAACACACCAAGGCACATCAGAATTACATTAGCCAAGATGAAAGATAAGGAGAGAATCTTAAAAGCAGCAAGAGAAAAGGGAAGAGTTACCTACAAACGATTGTCCATAAGACTGTCAGCTGATTTCTCAAAAGAAACCTTGCAGGCAAGAAGGATCTGGAAAGAAGTATTCCAAGTCATGAAAAGCAAGGACCTACATCCAAGATGACTCTATCCAGCAAAGCTATCATTTAGAATTGGAAGACAGATAAAGTACTTCCCAGATAAGGTCAAATTAAAGGAGTTCATTATCACCAAGCCCTTGTTATATAAAATGTTAAAGGGACTTATCTAAGAAAAAGATCAAAAATATGAACAGTAAAATGACAACAAACAGTTATTAACAACCAAATCTAAAACAAGAACAAAAACAAAAACAAAAACAAACTAAGCAAACAACTAGAAAAGGAACAGAATCACAGAAATGGAGATCACATGGAGGGTTATCACCAGGGGAGTGGGTGGGGAGAGAGGGAGAAAAGGTACAGAGAATAAGAAGCATAAATGGTAGGTAGAAGATAGACAGGGGGAAGTTAAGAATAGTATAGAAAATGTAGAATCCAAAGAACTTATATATATGACCCATGGACATGAACTAAAGAAGGAGAATGCAGGTGAGAGGGGGTGCACAGGGTGGAGGGAAATAAAGGAGGGAAAATGGGACAAGTGTAATAGCATAATCAATGAAATACATTTTAAAAATAACCTTTGGTGGCATAAAAATACATTGGAATGGTAAACTGAATATCATTTTGTTTGTGATAATGCTGCTATCCTCTGGAGGAGAGGAGGAGGCTGAATGGGAGGTTATATAAGAGGCTTCACCTATTTGATAATATTTTGATTAATTTTGGTGATGGGTACATCATTGTTATAATAATCTTTCTCCATTTTGTTTGCTGGAATATTCTATAATTGTGTTTAAGTGAACGAAGTGTTTTGAAGTCCTAGACATTGCGCTACTCTGGATGCCATACTTCAGAAAATATTTAAACAAATTATAGATTATTTAGAAGATAATGACCTAAATAGCGATGAGACTGGAGACCCTGATATAAAGTTGAATGGACTGGGGAGGGTTAGCCAGATAGAGAGAGGGATGGGAGTGGGTCATTTGGCACAGCAAGGTACATGACAGATTACAAAAATATTCGATCAGTAGTGCTATGCAAAAAGGAATAGATTTGTTGTGTTTGACCATGAGGGAGAGATTTAGTAAGAGCTATGCAGAGATAAAATGGCCCACATATCTATATTGGTTCTTCGAAGTTTATCTTGAAGGACTACTTAACATGATTGTCATCCAAGAAATACAAGAAAATTTGAATAACTCTGGCGGTTTCCAATACAATTAGTGTTTTTTTTTTTTTAAATGGTAAACTGTAAAATACTTTCACCTGATCAGCACCTTCCCTTGTATGGAGGTGTTCAAGGTGTTCTCCAAGCTAGTCATCCCTGTAATACAGAGTTCTGGAAATGTGACTTACCCATTGGCATAATGCTAAGTGCCTGAGGACAAACGCCAAGATCTGAAGGAAAATGCTGGTCTAGCATTTTAGATCATATTAGATCATTAAGAGGGTTTGTCAGGTGTTATAGAATCAAACAGAGTCTAGAAAACAAAATTAGTTGAGTTGTTGATTTTAATGGATGACATAAGACCAAGACTAATATAGCTAAGCCCAACATGGCTAAGTCCAACCATATAAGACAATGAGCTCCTCTTGCCAGTCTAACACTTAGTTACACAGCTAACTTGAGCTTATGTGAAGGGCTCACAGTTAGCAATAATTAGTGTTATGTTGGGTGGGGGAAGTAATGCAGAAAAGGAAATGTGTCATTTTTGCAGAGAGCATGCCCCACCTAAAACATAGAGCTATAGTAGGGAAAAATACTGAGGTTGGAAATGAAAGGTGATGGAATTGCAGGGGCATTCGAGTTTGTGGGCAAGTGCTGTGGTCCTGTGACTCATGACAGAGATGGCAGGGAGGGATGTGATGGGGGTTTCAAATCAAGTAAGAGACCAGTCTATGGCCCTACCACCCTGAACACGCTTGATCTCATCAAATAAGAGACCAGCAAAAATCCTGATGGACTGCTTTATAAAGTTTAAGTAGTTCTATGCATTAGATATATTTTGTCTGGTTGTAGTGGTTCACCAACACCCCATGGCTGAAGGAGCATCCCAGTGTAGAACTGGCTTTCTGCCAGGCACTGCTGCCCAGACACATTATCTTTACTAACTGTACTAGTGTCAAAGGATTTCCTAGGATTGGGTCTTTTATTCTGTCCCCTGACATTCTGGCTTGCAGAGTAAAGCCAGACATGTTTGCCCAGCATATAATACACATATTAGCATGAAGTGGTCCATTTCAAATGGCATGAACTGAGTGCATCCATGGTTGTATAGGTGTATCATGCATGCCCCTTAGGAGAAGGCCCAAGTGTTTCAAACATGACTGTGATCACACTTGTTTCTGCACAGAATTGGCCTAGGCTGGGATTAACTTCTAGAAGAATCATAGAACAGAGACATGAAAACTTAGATCTGCTTCTGAAAATGGTTTTTTCCAATGATGTTTGAGGTTATCATCAAGGTTAATGAAGAACCAAGCTGGGTTTGAGTAGGTAAGTTTTTGAGCTGAGATGAATCAGGTTTTCAGTGACTGTGAGACCACAGTCATGTGTGGGTATCAATAAAATCCTTTTCTCCATATAAAGAGTTCCCAAAGTCAAGTCAGGTTAGATCGATCTGCAGCTCTCAAACTTGAGCATGCATCCGATTCACCTGGGGGGCTTGTTAAACACAGATTGCTGGATCCTGCCCACAAGAGCTTCTAATTAAATAAGTCTGAAGTGGAGCCTGAGAATATGAATTTCTAACAGGTTTTTAGATGATGATGCTGGTGTGGAGAAAATACTTGGGGAATCACTGAGATAGAGAAATAAGAAAAAAAAAACCA
Source organism: Macrotus californicus (assembly GCA_007922815.1). Lineage (NCBI taxonomy): Eukaryota > Metazoa > Chordata > Mammalia > Chiroptera > Phyllostomidae > Macrotus > Macrotus californicus. The sequence goes on along the minus strand of VMDR010008604.1, from coordinate 30,435 downwards.
GAAAACCATAGAAATCACTTGTAGCCAGAACAAAAAACAACTTAGAATAACCTGGAGTTCTTGATTTTGTTGGGCACTCCCATATTAAAATCACAGTCAGTTTCTCTGACGTCATTGCATCATTTAATTTGGACAAAACATGTTGTCCCAGCTGTAATACTGTACCAAGAGTTCATTGAAAAGTCATATGCATAGAGAAATCTTCCCATCTAGAAATTCAGGGAGTATATCCTTGAAGACTCATCGGAAGGTAGAATGTTGGACCAGCTGAACAGTATCACCAAATACATAAACTAGTTGAGATGTTTCTACAAAGATGTCATTACTTGTTCTTCATTGTGTTTTGCCCGAAGCTAAAGATTCTACGAAAGTCTTATTTAGTCAAGCCCAATGTTTCATAGAACTAGTCAGTAGTAGGAATTAGTAAATGTTTTTAGGCACTAGTAATCCTAAAAATCCCCAGTGTGCTTGGGACAGTTGGCCTAAGGTACCGCCACTTTAATTAGTGCCTTTGAACTTGCAGAAAGTCTTGGTTTTGAGCAATAAGAGTGACTACGTCTGCTTTGCTGGAGCTCAGATACTAGATCTAATATTCAGTTGCACACTTGCACTAACTACACAGAAGCAGGTCTCCTGCCTTAGTTTTTTTGCAAACTTAGATAACTTTTAGAGAATGAGGGGGAGGTGAAATGGAGACTTAATGAAGTTATAATTAGTGCTGGTGGTAGGATTTCAAGGTATAGAAAAGGATATGGAGGCAGGTCTTAAGTCACTTATTAATTAATGCCTTATTTCAGTCACTTATGTATGTGCTAAGTTCTTTTCTAGGAACAGAGAACACAGCGGCAATGACAAGCCAAAAGCCCTATCCTCAAGTGGCTAATATCTTTAAGCAGAAGCAGATGAGGATAAGGGAGTTTTGGTAATGGATAAAGGAGCCCATTCATTTTTTTGATATCTTGACAGGCTTTCCAACATGCAGCTCAGTGGGTATGGGGCTATGGGGTAAGAGTTATTCATTTGCACAAGTGATTTTAGTCAAGTGTGCTTCTTAGTTTCCTGGATAGGAACATGATCCATGAAGCTACATAATGTCCTTAAATCCTTCTGTCTTCAACTAAATGTAAGAAGGAGCCACTTTTAAATTCATGAGCACAAAACCTCCTTTTCCAGAAGGCTTCAATTTGGACATGGGGATTGGGCTGGATTGTTGGACAAAGCCAGAAAGTGCATGGGACCAGAGGGCAAATCTCATCACCGTCCAGTAGGCATAATGCATAGCCAGTATGAAAGATCAGGAGTCAACATAAAAGTCAAGAGTGGAAAGCAAAGTACCCAGTGGAGATTGTAAAGTGAGGGAAGATGACTATAAAGATTTATGCCCAAGAATGAATACAATAGGGTATATTCTGGATGAATTCCAGAGACAAAAGTAAATATTCGAGGCTAGCTTTTATAAGCTTTTAGCGCATTCTTATTTGGGCAGGGAAGATCCTTTTAAGGAAGCCAGAATGAAGCAAATATTCCCTGCTGCATATACTAGGAACAAAAGCAAGCAGAAGTGGAGTAGAAGAAAAGAAAATAGCACTTAATTGATGCACTAACAAATAGAATGGATGTATATTTACTGAATGACTAATATATGTGCATTAGCATTCTCCAGAGAAACAGAACCAACAGGAGATTGTATATATATAAGAGAGATTTACTATAAGGAATTCTTTCACATTCCAATGACCAAAGTCTGATATCCATCGAGTAGGGAGTATATTCCCCCCTCACAAAGGCATTGCAAGTTCTAAAGCAGTGAGCAGAGCTGTGTAACATTTTTAGAAGGAGAGGACAATGAGACCCTCTACCAGGTCCTCCAGAAACTTGATATGCTTCAATATTTCCTATAGCCTTGGCCCAGAAGTGCCACACTGAACTTGAACTCACATTATACACTCACATGGCCTCATCTAGATGCAGGTGGGGCTGACAAAGGCGGTCTGTGACTGGGCAGCCACTTCGGCACTTACCAACAACAACTCTATGTTATGCAAAGGGGAATAAGAATTTTGGTAGATGGCTGGCCATCTCTGGCATAAAAGTCATCTCTTATCCTTAGTCTTACAGATTTAAAAAACCAGGCTGCTATAAGTTAGTAACTTGACTAATAATGACTTTAAATCTGTTTGCAGGTATTATATGAAAATCATTAAAAATTCATTCTCTAGAATCATAGAGACTGCATTTGGAGAGTAAATGCTCAATAAATAATATATTCTTGCCTCCACGATATAGTAGAACTCTTGCTAGACAGGTAAAATTTTATCTCATCATCCGTAGCTTGAAAGTTGCAAAACACTGGCCTATAGGTTCTTTACGTTTCCTTTCAATGCAGAAATTCTTTTTCATTCCATTTGTTTTCCTTGAGCTCTACTGTGTACCTGAAACTGTGTGAGGTAGTGGAGGGAGAGAGATGAAAGAGCAATGGTCCAGCTCTTGAGGAGAGGAAGTCTAAACAGAAAAACCAAGATGATATCAGTACCTACTTTAATACCTAGGAGTAGAAACACTGAACTAGAAATGTCCACAGAGCTGAGAAGCTTGACGATTCCTCCCTGTGGGACAGCATTCATGCTGTAGCTCCATTCGTGCTCCTAAGCACTTAGACCCTGCTGGGCTGACCTGTTAAATCCCTGGTAAGTTAGGTCTTTCCCTTGGAATATATTCTTGGTCATTAGCTCTTGATTTCCTCTTTGTTTCTAGCCTGCCCTAAAAAGCTGTCTTTCCCACTGTTTCTTTTCCATACCTATACCACCTCAAAATTTTTTTCAGTTTAAAAGTGATTGATAATTGGTGCTTTATTCTAGAAAGTTTGTGACTTCCTTTTTTATTTCGTCGGTCTTCTTCCCTGCACCATGCCCTGGCCCAGAATTCTGAAAACTAGTCTTTGGAACTCTGGGAGGGTTTGATATGTTCTATGGAATCTCAGTGCTTGGCAAAAGCTTTTTTTATTTGATGTCTTTAGTTCACTGATAAATTTTAAAATTAATATGTTTTATTAAAACAACTACCTTCTAAGTGAATAATGTCTTGCAATCCTAGTGGCTGAGCTTGTGTTTGTATATATGATTGTGTTTGCCTCAAAGGGCATCATGGAATGCTCACTGGCCAAAGGTTTCAAAGTTATAAAGTTATAAGAATGGAGAAAAGTGGTGGGAGAATTGGCTCATTGCACAGGCTATAATGTTGTAGATATGAAAAATTAAAAAAGAAGAAAACAACCTATAGCGTAGCACTGGTGTTATGCTTATTGTACAAGTAGAGGTGTATCATTCAGATATTAACTAGGAAAAACTCACTAACAATCAATATGCTATAAAGAGTTTGCTATTTTAATAATTTGATTAAATACTAACACAAATATTTTTTTAATGCCACATGTTAAACTTATCTTAAAGAATTTACAGAACTGGCACTTCATGAATATTGTTCCAGGACCATTAGTCACTGGAAAAATTTTGATTCCACAGAAGGCTATTTATCCTAAACTAGGAAACAAAATCATACAGAGAAAAATATATGTATTTTTTCCTGCATTGGTATTGTTGAAGTCAAAATATAGAAATGGATGATGTGTAGAACCTGACTTGAGATTACATCCTTGCATATTAAAGCCTACATCAGCCACATAGTTCCAGTAAAACAACATCATGTATTATTTTAAATTTGTGCTATTAATTTGAATTATAATGATTTTGTTAGTATTTTGTAAATTTACTTTTGTTTTTTAGTTGAATAGGAGTTGTGAGCACATATTTCTTTTACATTCATATAAAATATGTGCATTTAAAAAATTATAATAAAATAATGTAAGGCAGCGAGGAGAGGAGTCTCTGTGAACACAGCTTTCTGCTTACAATGGGAATATATATTATTCACACTATGGAAACACTGCATTAAACAACCAAAGCTCTCAGGAGTTCAGAAGTTTCAGTCTCTAAGTCAGCACAGACTGAGAATGAAGGTCTGATGACAATGAGGCAAAATAAGGACAATGTGGTAAGATTTGAATCATACTTAGAAGTACTGCATTTAAAGGAATGTCCATTAGGTGATGGTCCTACTTTTTTGGAGGATTAAAATGGTCCTGTAAAATGTTGGTGATAACACATGTCAGGCTTACTTAGTGCTTTTACTTGACGAAATGTTACTAGTTCATCACGTCCCAAAGTCATGAACCCCAGCTTGTCTTGGTTCTCTGCAGCCCATTGGAATCTCTGATCATCTGTTTCTGGTGTTCTGGCACTTGTACCACTCAATTCAGAACTTCTGACTTTAGGTGGCTGCCTCAGCCATGCAGGAGATTGCAAACCAATAATCACAAGATGGTGGATTCCTTTACTGTAGTTGGGACCAGTAGTTGGTCAGGTACCAGAAACAAAATAGATTAAAACAAGAATACTTAAAGTATGATACTCCTGTACCATAATTATTTTTTCTCACTTAATATGAATAAATAAATGTTAATTAACCAGTATTTTGATGTGGAGCCACAGAATTATTGGTGACTACACTGGGTGTATAAGTTACATCTAATTTCACATTCTTTAAAGTGGAGCAGGAATTTAAAGGCAGTTGCCAACCTAGCTGGTGTGGTTCCATGGATTGAGTGCTGGCCTGCAAACTGGAAGGTTGCCAGTTCAATTCCTGATGAGGGTACATACCTGGGTTGCGGGCCGAGTCCCAGATTGAGGGCATGTGAGAGGCTCACACATCAATGTTTGTCTCCCTCTCTTTCTATCTCCCTCCCCCTCTCTCTAAAAATAAATAAATAAAATCTTTAAAAAAGACAATATTTAAATAAATAAGTAAGTAAGTAAGCAAGCAAGTAAATAAATAAATAAATAAATAAATAAATAAAGGCCAGCACTTGCTGTCAGCCTGAGTACAGATTCATGTCTAATTCCTTTACCCACTTTTTTATAGATGTGTCACTTATATCTTTTTCAACAGGATTTTGGGGGACACTCAGCTTTATTAAGTTTCTAAATCATTCATTGTTTTTCACAGAAATACATTTATGCTTTATTAGTATATTCAATATTTTAAATACATAATTCTGAAAAAAAATAACAACCCATCTTTGTGGCCCTAGCCAGGTGGCTCAGTTGGTCGGAGCATCGTCCCACATGGCTGCAAGTTTGGTCCCCTGTCAGGGTGCATGCTGGGAGTACTGGATGCAACTAATCGATGTTTCTCCCTCACATCAATGTGTCTGTCTCTGTCTCTCTTTCTCTCTCTTTCTTCCCCTTCCCCTCCTTCTAAAATCAATAAACATATCCTTGGGTGAGGATTTTTTACAAACACGTAATTGCTGTAACTAGTACAGTTGGATGAAAGGGTTTTGGGAACCAGCCCAACTGACTCTTGTAAACAAATAGATCAATTGGTGAACAGGATGAGGGCACAGTGAAGAGTAGAATCATTAAGCATAAGTGTTGTGAGCATCAGCCAGCATGTTTTACAGAGAACAGCATCATCTACTTGGGCAACCTGGTTAATTGGAAGTCAGTCAAAAAAAATTCTGCACAATATAATTGGTGTGAAAAAAGATTTAAGTACCAAATGGAAGCCCAAAGGAGAGAGGAACTGGCTGCCTATGATTCTAGACATCTTCAACCCTTGATTAAACAACAAAGGAAACCAAAAATAACTTAAAATTTTTATTTCCACATCTTCATTAATTAAAATATTAGTGAATTGTTCCAATACAGGCGAGATCAGGCACATTCAGGGTGGTATGGCCATAGACTAATTATCCCAATATAAAAGGTTGATCTGGATTTATACTTTTCCCTTAAATTTGGAGGAAAATATATACTATATTTCCTCTTTTTTTCTTGAGTTATCAGTAATTCAGATGTCAGTTGTTGTTTTTAATGATCTGATGTCCTGTTTGTACAGAGTTAGTACTTCTAGCAAAAGATTTTTCATCCCTGCGGAAAGGGCAACTTCTGTGCTCTAAGCACACAGGTTTCATTGTGAATGTTTTCTCCTGCTGAGAATGTTTTCTCCAATTACCTCTTTTTCTTTACCCATCCTTGGCACCAATCAAGTCACTTCACCTTGTTCTTCCCTCCTGGCTCCAATCATTGCTGGTCTCCCGCCTTCTCAGAATTCTTGAGCACGGTGACATTTAAGGGTACCCTATCTTGAATCATTCACTGCCCATTTTATGTGTTTATGTCTTGGGTCTCAAAAGCTGACAGCAAGCCTCCTGGCCGAGGACCAAATCTCTCAGGTCCCTTTTCTGTTCACAGCATCTTTACATCACAGGTACAAATAAGTGCTTGTTGAGTTGAACTGAAACAACTAACAGGCTACCAGAACGAAGAGTAGAAGTATATTTGATAAGGTGACCAGATTCTTCTGAGCAATTATTAAATATTTACTCTATAGTAAGTACTGTGAAGGATGGTATATACCTTCAGTCTTAGTCACAGTGAAATAAACCATTTCCTCAATAGGAGTGCAAAGGAGTTCGTCTGTTTTAAGGCAGACTTACTGAAATAGAAATTCAGATGGTTCATTTATCTTCCTAGGCTACGTGCTGAAAAAATTTGCATACTACTACTGCATGAACAAGTGTAAGGAAGGCCGTGGCACGCTTCCTTCTATTTGGTTAGAGTAATTCCTGACACATAAAACAAGTTTATTACCCTTGTCCTCTTCACCCCCTGCCCCCCCACAACCAGAACAAGAGCACTGGAACGTGAGTTGGTTGCTATCACTCAACGGTAAGAACAGTTGAGCTTAGATTTGGGATCCCCAACAATAAAAGCCTAAATAAAATTTTTGTAATGAAAAATGTTCTTCACAAGTTCTTTCTCCATCTGTTTCCCTTGTTTGCTGAAATGAAAAGGATTTTGCTCTAAAAATTTCCTCTTCTTTCTTTCAGAGCAATTTTCTCCTAATAGGAACAGAGTGTAACGTAGCCTAATATATCTTCAATGCAAACTGCAGGACTCAACTGAAACTTCTGATAGAAAAACTAATTTCTTCCCCTCTCTCTGTGATTCCTATCGCAGACTTCCTATTTCTTGAGTCATTTTTAAGATTACTCTCTTTTTAATATTTAGGTATTCTGGCTCAAGGTCACAACGCATGCTAATACACCAGGAAGCCATTTTACACGCTGTTGTCCTTGTTACATGTGGCAAGAGTAAAACCAGAATGAGAATTTTATTTCCTATTTCAGGTCAAAGCTAAGCATTTTGTTCCTCTGGGTAGGAGGAGCACTTGTGGGGAAAGCATTAGTGTTAGCCTTTGGAGCAAGTTGGCCATTGATCTTGTGATAAGGTGACTTGAAGAGACTGATACGTTAATATAGAAGACGTGGATTTCCCTTCCTTTGAGTCCCTCTCATGCTACCACTGTTGAGAACCCTTCTATGGTGGGGAGAACTTATCAACGACTTATGCAATTGGAAGGAGGGTACCTACAGGTGAGCACAGAGGATGCTCCCCACTGTAACCAGAAATATAACTAACAAGGCTCCCACACACGAGAGAGAAGAGAGGATCATTTGAAGATAAAAGGAATGGTTTAAAGGCTTGAAACTTCTTCACCAGACCTCATGGTGCTAACTCACAGGTGCTCAAGCATCTATGGATGTTGACTTCTGAAATACTACAATTTATAAGAAAAATAAATACTTTGGTCATTCAGATAACCAAAATATATTTTCTTACATATTTGGTCTTTGGAACACATTTCCTAAAACTCTTGAAATTTCCTGTGATAAAAGTTATTGTTCCTTTTGTTATGTTAATGAGGTGACTTTTGGAAAGGGCATAGGAGCTGAAGATTGAGTTCAACTGTCAATGGCCAATGATTTAATCAGCCATGCCTATGCAACAAAGCCTCCATAAACCCCCAAAAGGACAGGTTTCAGAGCGCTTCCTGGTTGGTGACCACAGGGTAAATGAAAGAGACCGGTGCACCTGGACAGGGCGTAGAAACTCCTCACTCATTCCCCATATCTTGTCCTATGTATCTCTTCCACCTGGCTGCTCCTCAGTTATATTCTTTTATGATAAATTTGTAACCTAGTAAGCAAAATATTTCTCTGAGTTCTGTGAGCTGCTCTAGCAAATTAATCAAATCCAAGGAGGGATCCTGTGAGCCTCTGATTTTAGAGCTAGCTGGTGAAAAGTGTAGGTGACAACAGGGACTTAGGACTGGCAGCTGAAGTCCAAAGAGGAGGTTGTGGGACCTTCTAGTCTGTAGCTGGTTAGTGAGAAGCACAGGTAACAACCTGGGCTTTCAACTAGTGTCTGAAGTTGGGGGTAGGGCATGGACAGTAGGTCTGAACCCTTAACCTGTGAAATCTGCTGCTATCTCTGGGTAGTGTGGACAAAGAAGGGGCTGCATACGAAACCTGTGACAAGCTCAGCAGAGACCTGCATGGCAGTGGCAGCCTTACACACTCCGGGACTAGGAGTAACCACACAGGATGGTCTGAAATGAAAACTTTTTAACTAAAAGTAAGTCACAGCAGGTAGTCCTGTCCTAGGGTAATCGAGCAAACCAGGGCCTGTCTACCTGTCACTTTAATGTATGACCCAACAATTAGTGGTGAAGGTAACAGGTTGTTATTTACAGGATTCCAACCTTGGGGGTGCTGGGAGCAGTTTTGCTTGGAGCCCTGTTCTTTCATGAGACCCAGCACTGTCCTTGCCCTCCACCAGGCTAGAAGCCAAAACATGCCCACAAGGTCCCCATATTTTTATTATTTCTTAAGCCAGCTGCGCAAACAGTTCTTCATTCCCTTTGGAGTGTACACTTGTGTGTTTCACAGTTATTTTTTCACAGCAGCTTTCTTCTTCAGGATTTGGGATATGTTGTCCTTAGTCTTCATGTAGTAGTTCAGGGAAACATGTGCCATATTACACTGGATTATGGTAGAGAACAGGGAGGCTCATGTCCTATGAGAATGGCCTTTCCCTGTGTCCTCAGATAAGCAGAAGTCAGCATTCCCCGGTCATAGTTCAGCATTCCAGGCATTTCTCATTAATCCATGTTTGGTTCGGCAGGTTCCTACACAGCTCCATTAGCTTTTCCGGATCCCCACACAGTTTTATTAGCTTTTATTTCTACATCCTTTTCTTCATCAGCATGGCTGCTTTCCTTACTACCCTGGGCCACGTGGCAGAATCCTAACTTCTGGCCAGCATGGCTTCTACCTGACACACCAGCCTTCATTGTGGAGCGCTTCACTACCAGCTGCATAGTTGCTTGCTGCTTCTTTTTCAGACCTTATAACTGAAATTCTCCTTCTACTTTACTACAGACCACATGGCTGCTGCTCCTCTTCCAGCTCACCCTTATTTTAAATGCTGACCCAGAGCTTCCTATGTGACCTTATCTCTGGCTTCTCCTACAATGTGCTATTTTTTCCAGTTCCCCTATATTTTTTACCTTCTTTTGGCTGCCATTTTTAGTCAGAGTAAGAGTACCCTGTGACATAGGAGACTCTGCCTCCCTGTGTCTCATTCAGGTGCTATATAAGCTTCCCTGGGTATATCACGAGTCACTATATGTTCTGAAAGTCATGTGAAAGTTTTACCTGGGGTAGCTATTAATTTGCCTTTTGTTTTGCAAAGTATTTTAAGCACCATATTATTTACTTCCCCCATACCCCAACCATAGGCTGTGGGGAATTTCTCCTATATTTTGGGGACCCCCACTTTGCATCCTGTTTCACTAGGCTGATATCTTCCTTAACAAAGGTCAATCTTTACCTTAACTGAACCTGTCTATTGTCTTTTTGCATCTACAATAACATGTCTTTGGAATGTCAGAGTCATCCCTTTTCTTCCAGACCCCTCAGGGCACAATTTCCCACTAGAGCACAAGAACATGGAACTTCTCATTGTTATCTTATTGCCCAAATATTATGTGCTGTAAATGTTAATTCTTAACTATCCTCTACCCAGCAATGTAAAAGAACTATTTGTCTCTTCATTTCACTCTTTACCCAATCTCAGAGATTTCCTGCTTTGCTTTCTCCAGCCTCCCTAATCTACCACCAATGGATTTCATGTAACTCTCCTTATGCCTCCTCCTTTGATTGTAATGTATAAAATAAACTGCAAAACTGCCACTCTCCAGAGCAGTTTCTCAATCCATTGAGATTTTGCTTCCTGGAAATTGTCAGTTTGACCCAAACTTATAAAAATTCTCTACAAGTTTGGATGTTTCCTGTGTCAACAGTAGATAGTGTCAGACTTAAGTTGATTTCTTCGATACCCAGCTGGTGTCTCAGAATTGCTTGTGTAGGAAGCCCTGCTACACATACACACACACACACACGCACACACACACTGGAATTGGTACCAGAACCTATTTAACTTGGAAGCCGATTGGACACCGAAACTGAGTTACTGTGCAGAATGTTTTTTAGCTGTGATCTCTTGGGATGCATACTTGTAGCAAGGAGGACAGAAGGTGGGATTTGGGCAGAAAGAGAAGTTAAGCGGAGATGCAGCCTGAGGACAGCCTTCGTTGATATCTTGCGGAGCTTGAGATCTGAAAAAGCTGGTCGTAGTGGTCTTGTGCTGGGCAAAAATGGGCCAGGCCTTTATACTCCCATCATTACCAGCCATTGGGTGCAGGCCATCTCACAACGGTTGAGAGCATAGGTGAGGCAATTCTCTGCAGCGAGGCAATTCCTGAGGCAACTGCCCACAGCTGAAGCTTCTCTGCCAACAGCACTCCTAGCTGCTGGGGAACAAGTCCATCCTTGGAGATCTGGGGGCACGGCCCATGTCCACCTCAATGGCTAGGAATTAAATGCTACATTTTATTCTCCTTAGGACTTCTCTTTTGATTCTCAAAGATCTTTTATTTTTAAGTTAAAAAAATTTACACATTTGTAATCTTTTTTTTTATACTCATGCCATAACAAAATTATTGTCAAGGCAGTATAAACATCTCTTAAAAAACAGAAAAAAAGGTCTATATAAGGATATGCTTAAAAAGGCAAAAATTGATCAAAGATCAGTATTCGAGATAGAATAGAGAAACATGATTTTTTATAGTCAAAATGATGTGACTTAATTTGACTCCAAGTTTTTTTCTTTTTGCTTTGTCTACTTGCTGCTTTTCTATTCCCAAGGCCCTGGATTGACTTAATTTTCATTCTAAACTATAAAAGAGTCCAGGTTTATATGAGTTTGCCCTGAAATTTATGAGAGAGCTGAGAGTAATGGCAAAATTATCCCCATCCTGGCTAAAAAACTACTCTCTCCAAACAAGAACTTCAGATCTTCAGTTTAAAGTGTTGCCTAACCCCAGTGCCAGACCTGACCTGGTTCGTGAGCAGACTCACTGCAGATTTCAATCCCAGATGTCCTGCTCGGTAGCAAAAAGAAAAGAACAGCCAGTTGAATTACATTTAATATTTTCTATTCATACTGAATACTTGGGGGTCTAATAGCAGATCATAAAAGCCCAACTCAGCTGAAATATGAACTACCATTTGTTATTATCAGTGCTGTGTGTCATCATTACCAGCCTCATATTTCAAGAGGACAGCTGGTACTTGCAAGGTCAATGACAGTTTTATATAAAAACCCCAAAGGAAAGGACTACAGAAATCAAAGATTTGGAATAATCATATAGAGAAAGACTGCCATATGCTAACTCATCCATTCCAAAAACTGGGTTTTAATTTTTGGTACCTACAATGTAGAAGTCAGAGGAAATGGAAAAGGATTATTTAGTAAAAGCCATCAATATGAGATGGAACTCCCCAATGTAAGTCAAACATTCCGTAGGAGAAGTTGCTAAGGAGAACTACACCCAGATAATTGTCACTGCTGAATGCCCACTCTCTGTTGGTGAATTCATTTTGAGAAAGCCTGGTGCTACAGAATGATTCGATTATACCGCAGGATAGTAATGATCTCACAGACTAATGAAAACAGATCAAAATCAGCTCAGGGGTACCAAGGAATAGATGTGAACATGCTGTGTGCTAGGCTTTCAATGACCTTGGTGTTTTTACATTAATGGAAGAAGGATACCAAATTTTCACAGCTTTTTGATTTTCAGAACTAAACAGGAAGCAGAATTGTGAAATCTATGACTGGTATGTCTCACTTTTTCTCCAGAGGAATAGTGGAGTTATTATGAGAAATTATCCAAATCCAGGGTAATTCAGCCCAGATGATGGCAGCATCTGCTTCAAAGTTCTTGATCCTGCCCAGGGATGAAATAAAATGATGCCAGCACCTGATGTTCCCAATTATTTCAACTTTCCATGCTGCCCATCCTACATATTTACCTTCATTGTGAAGTCATGAGTTAAAGCTGTTTGGAGAATACTGTGGGAGGATAAGAGTGACTCGGCTAGAAAAATGGGCACTATTGCCAGGACCTAGGAAAAATGTGTAGTGAACAAAGTTGTAAGCCCTCCAACTTTCTTTCCAGAATATTTTCCTGCCTCTAAACTACCTGATCTCTCCTTTCAGGCTTCATCAGCACTTGTGTTCATTCTTTGGACTCACCTCCTTTTTTGTTTTCATACTGTATGCCCTAGTTTGCTAGAAAATTGGAGGGACACACACACACACACAAAGGTCTGTTTTATTGACAAAAGCAATAGTTTACTCAAAACATTGAATAAGAGGTTTGAAAACTGATTATTCCCGACTCATGTCAGAGAGAGTCAGCAGTCCCAAACCCACCTGAGTGTTCTCTGGGATATGGCTACTTTACTACTGAGATGATGAATACCTTGGTCCCACATCATCACACCTAGGATATGGGAGTTTATGGCAGAAAGTAAGTCAGTTCTCCCAGGTATGCGCCAGCAGGCAGAATGCTTCCGTTATTGTAGACCCCTCCCACCTCAGCAATGTCATCCCCACGGCTCCATTTTACAGCCTCATTTCAAATTACTTTACAGTGAACTTAGATGCCCTGTTTCAGCATCCACCGGAATCCTGGCCACAGCACGTACACCACGTGTTTCCAGCAATGGGATAGACACTTATTGGCCAAGTCTCTAAATATTGTAAGTTAAGTTGAATAATCCTTTCTTTTCTTTTTTTTTTAACTTTTTAAGAAAACCCTTTGTTTTCTACAGCCTCCTCTATACATCGCCCTCCACCCCTGATGACAACACCAGAAGTCGGTTCTTACTTGTCTCCTTCCATAGTCTCGGGGAAAAAAATCTAAGATGGGTAATTGGAAATTAAATGTAAATCCAATACAATGTTATCTCTGTAAGACATCTTGCATTTTAGAAGTGAAAGCTTTGTTTCTCTTTTGGGAGTTGCACGTAACCACAATCAGGAGAGTGCAGTGTGTGTGCACATGCACAGGAGAGTGTGTGGAGGGGCAAGAGAGGAGCAGATGGAATACCTTCTGTTTAGTGTAGCTGTGAACAAAGCCACCCCCCCCTTCATGCCCCGAATTTCATTTCGTCTTTAAGTGTCATTTTGTGACCTGTAACCAGCCTCACTGTCCTAGCAAGCATATCAAAGCTTCCTAGTTGATGATTATCTGTATTCCTTAGAATTTAGCCATAAATATTTTTGTGGGCATCAGCCAGAATGCCATGACAACTGAGATAAATGTCAGACTGGTGATAGTATTGATTATACTGCACTCTTTGTCCCTTTGTCTTCTCAATCATCAGTACCTACCTGAGTTACACTATTAAAAAAGTACCAGAACAGGGGCCTGCTGGCAGAAAATAGTTCATGCAAAACTACTGTCCGCGGCAGCCCAATCTTTCTGTAATTAAATTACCCCATAATAAATTCTGTTATATTCTATGGAGCTGCCTGCTTTGTCTTTCGGTCTGTAGATATCTTCTCATTATGGTGGCCATTACACCTTTGCCCTGCCATCCAACATCTTCCCCAAAACTATGTAAATCTTAAGGATGGCCCAACTCACCACATCACCTCTGAAGGAATGACAATGTATATGTATGTTTACTGACCATAAATATATGCTCCTCTGTTGTTTTTCTCCTTGGTGTTGATCACTGTTTAACATACTGTGTATATGAGGTTGTTCTAGAAGGTATCCAGCCATGTACTATGAAAAATAGAGGCATTTATTGAAGAAGATATAGGGTACAAGAAACATTGTACATAGGACAATGACACCTCAGTTGCCTTCAAAGTAGGCACCTTGGGACCTCACACAGTTCTCCCAATTGCCATCAGCTGTCCCATCATATTTTCCTGAATCTCATTGATGGTCTGAAATCTCTTCTCTTTCAAAAGTGATTTTTGTATATGGTGTAAGTTGGTGGTCGAGTTTCATTTTTTTGCAAGTAGCTGTCCAAACCTCCCAACACCATTTGTTGAAGAGGCTATTTTTACTCCATTTTATGCTTCTTCCCCCTTTGTCAAATATTAGTTGACCATAGAGATTTGGGTTTATTTCTGGGCTCTCTGTTCTGTTCCATTGGTCCATGTGTCTGTTTTTACGCCAGTACCAGGCTGTTTTGATTACAGTGGCCTTGTAATACAGTTTGCTATCAGGTATTGTGATCCCTCCTACTCTGTTCTTCTTTCTCAAAATTGCTGTAGCTATTCGGGGTCTCTTATCGTTCCATATAAATTTTATTTTGTTTTATCTTTTGTATTTTAATGCTATAATTTTATGAACTCCCAAACACATTATTGTTGATTATATCATGCAGTGATCATTCAGATTTATCCCCTATCTAACTTTTTTCTTTTTCCTGTTTGCATTTCAGTCATTTTACCTGGGATTATTTTCTCTCTGCCTGAAATATTCTTTGAGAATTTTCTTTTGAGGGAGTCTAACTGTTAACATTCTTTCAGTTTCTCTTGAACTGAAAATGTCTTTATTTTTCTGTAGTTCTTGAATGATTGTTTTGCTATGTATACAATCTCTTGGCAGTTATTTTTCCCCCCAACACATTTAATAGATAATTCTCCTTTTCTGGCTTTTAGTATTATCATTGAGAAGTCTGACAGTATTACTGTTGCTGTTATGAAGGTAATTATACTTTTAAAAAAATTATCTAAGATTTACTTTGTTTGGTTTTCTAAAATTTTACTGTGGTGTATTTAGATGTGATTTTAAAAAGAAATTTATCCCACTCAGGAATCACTGGACAATCACAGAATGTATTGATTGGTGGCTCCCATCTCTAGAAAAATTTTCAGCCATCATTTAATCAAATATGTCCCTGTCTTATTTTCTATTCTCCAGAACTCTAAATAAATATGTATCCAATGTTCTTACTTTTTTGTCCCAAATTCTTAATCCCTCTTTCATATTTTTCATCTTTTGCTATTTCTGTTCTGAATTTTGGAAAACTTTGTCTGACCTATTTTCTAGTTCACTAATTCTCTCTTCAGCTATATCTGATACACTGCTAAAGGCAAATACTATTTTTTAAAATCTGCTAAACAACTTTTTATGATTATCTGTTTCTTTGCCAATATTTTCAAGTTTATTTTTCATTTCTATAAATTTAGGAGGCACAGTTGTTTGATAATCTTTTGTGATGTATATTTATATTAAGTGTATAGCAGTTTGGGATCCATGTTTTACAGGGGTTTGGATAGTTTCTAGGTGCCCATCTGCTTTTCTCTGTGCCATTCAGGCATTGAAAGCTACAGTTAATTTTCTTCTGCTTCAGCAAATGTCCTCAAGACTAAAGGGTACTTTCTCCTTGATTTACCATTATAAGTTATTTCTTATACTTAAATTTTCATCTGATAATTATTTATATCTTTTCCATGAATTTTAGTTAGTGTTTTCAACAAAAGAATTGTCATGAATAACCTGGTTCTACATATTACCAGAATACATACACATACAAAGCAGGCTTATTGAGGACTTGCCACTTACTGAAAAATAAATGTATGTGTGGGTGCTCCGTTAGTGAAGTCTTAGCTATGTTTCATAACTTTTCAATCACTTTAAGTTTCTAGGAAAATATTATCTATGTATTTAAGATGTAGTCTTTAATTCTTAATTGAAAGCTTGACCTCTCCTCTTCTCCCTTGGTGGCCTAGAGCAGGGAGTGGAGTGTATGGTAGTATATGGTTAGATTCTAAACCATCTCCTTCCCTCCCTCTTTCGGGCACTAACTCCACCAGCATTGATGATACAGAAGAAAGAGTGGGCAGAGCCTCCTCACCTAAGTGTTAGCTGGACCCTGTCTTTGCTCTGGCTCCATCTGGTTCGATCTGATATAGGGACCCTACTGATGTGAAAAGCTCCTTACCAGCGGTGAGTGTGACTTTTTGGGGGGTGGTTTTTTGTCTTTACCTGGATATGTTCTGTTGATCAAGAGTCTTCTCCAGCATGCAGGCATGTTTCCTATTGGCCCCTTCTGTATGTATTCCCAGTGCTGTCTCAAAGTTGAATACCTCATTACTTGACCCTCAAAATACACATCTGGGAAGCCTCAAGGCTCCTGACTCATTTGCCCATGTACATCTATGTGAAAACAGAAAAATTACCAGGGTCTTTTGAAGGGCACCTAGAAAACAAGAATGGGATAGAAGTTGGACCACTCTTTTTTCCAAGTACAGTACACCCAAGCAACGATGTTTCAAAAAGCCTCCACTTTCAGAACTTTCAAAAATCAAGTGCCCCTCCAAACATCCAAATGAACATGTAGCAAGCAAACTCTCTTTTCTTTATAAATGGAAAGAATTACTAAAATCACACTACCATATTCCTAGATTCTCAGTGTCCCAAATGCCTTCCCAAGAACTTCCTTACCATGTTCTCCTACAGACAGGATGCATGTATATGAGTCTGTCTGGAGCCAGCATCCAGCTGGAGAATAATATGCCAGTGCCCCACCTTACAATCATCTCTAATATTTAGGGATGTTTCTCTTGGAGTTCACCTGGCTGGGCTCCAGGGAGGAGAAAGCAAGCTCAACCCTCCTCTTCTCCAAGTGAAAGAGGAAAAAGGGTCCTCTTGCCTTTCCTCTTTATCTTATGTGAACTGTGGGTGGGGAATGGAGTGACCTTGGGCTGGGGCTATGCTGGTACTTACCAGCCAGGCTGAGGGCAGGAGGCTGGCCCCAGAGGCTGGTGGTTAGAGTACTAAGTAACAATTGCCTTTCATCCTCAACTGGCCTTAGCCTCCGCTGTGGGAAAACAGGAAGCATCTGACTCATTGTCTGAACTATATGCATATGTAAAATGTGCATACCCCCAGATGTCAACAGTTGTTCTTCTCTTCTAGAGTGGTGGGCTCTTAAATGACATAAGAAGATTTCTTCATTTTTTTCTTTTTCTTCATCTGTATTTTCTAATTTTTCCCTAATGAGCACACATTCATTATGTGGTAAGAATAAGAAAAGTTCTCTGCATGCTCCACCTTTATTAATAGATCACTTCAGGACCCCTTTAAAAATATTCACTGAATTATTACTAGTTACATTTTAGTTTACTGGCAACTTGCTTTAATTCTCAGATGTGGAAGTAAATTCCTTATATTCTAACTCTTTTTTTTAAAAAGCACACTTGAACTTCAAACTATGCACCACATTTTGTTTTGACTCTCAACTCATATTTTAATAAAAGTAATTTTTGTTTCGAAGTTGTAAGGGAAATGAAAAACTGAAAATTCAATTAAATGTTATATTTAATCTCTGACTTAGCATAAAAATACCTCCTCCAAATGAAAGAATGGTGGAAATAATTGTTCTGACAGGAAAAATTAGACATTCTAAGGGGAAATTTATAATATGCATGTATAAACTTCTGCGATGGCAAGCTCAGCCTTTGCCTCCCCCAAGTGGAAAGACGTTCACTGGCATTCAACTAAGGTACTTCTTGATTGGATTCAATAAATTATTTGGTCAGTGAAGGAAACAGAGAACTTAGAAACGGTTCTTGACTGGCCTGGTATTTTTCCATTTTGTTTCTGGCTAGCGATGTATTCTTTTTCCATTGTACTTGTTTGCCCCAATACATAAAGTTCATTGGGCCAGCACTTTGAGTTTCCAGATGAAAATTCTTGCTTGAATATCATTTGAATGTTTTTTGTTCTGGCATCATGGCCTAAACAATGGCAGAGCTTTCAGTTTCATTAAACGTGTATTTATTAATCATCTTCTCTGTGCTGAGTGCTGTGCTAGACACTGTGAGAGACTGAGAGACGAGAGAAGCAACCCTGAGTTGTGCAGCAATAAAAATGATACCCTTGTGTGTCTCGCATTCATTGATCTCATTTGGACACTCCTTACAGAATGTCACTTCTTTTCCTGAGCAAGTAACAGTTTAGTGCAGAGGATAAGCATTCCACATACTAAACAACTAAAAGCAAAGTACAAAGGAAATTATTCAGTACTGAATAGTTTGATGTAGTTCATTAAGAGAGGAGCTCAGGGATGGAAGAATCTGTGAGCAGAACTGATGGAGAGTGATTACTGTGGACTCAGGACTCAGATGAGCTTGAAGAATGAATGGGCGTTGGATAGGCAGAGTCAGGCAAGGACTTTCTGTGTATGGAGGGTTACATGAAAAAATGTACAGAGTCAGAAAATAGTGAGTCCACAGCCTGATCAGAACAGAGGGGCAGATGACAGGGAGAAGAGGACAGTTTGCAATCATTTATGATATGTATATGTCATGAAGTAAAAATATTTACAAATATTATTGTAGGCAACCCCCCCCCTAATTTTTAATCAAAATTAGCCCTGGCTGGTGTGGCTCAGTGGATTGAGCACCGGCCTGTGAGCCAAAGGGTCACCAGTTCGATTCCCAGTCAATGCACATGCCTGGGTTGTGGGCCATGTTCCCAGTAGGGGGCGCACAAGAGGCAACCACACATTGATGTTTCTCTGCCTTTCTTTCTCCCTCCCTTCCTTTCTATCTAAAAATAAATAAATAAAATATTTTAAGAAAAATTGATGTGCCAAATGTTAATTACTTACCCCACAATTAAATCTTTTAGGAATGGTATGAAGAAGGGATAATGGCACAGTTTTGGATTCTTTGGATATGTAGTCTTGTTTAATTTATGTGACAATTCTGTGAAGAGAAATTGCATTTGTTTACTGGCAAAAAAAAAAAAGACAGGAAAAATAGCAATTAAAACAAGAAAAGATTTTATTTTCTCTTACATTAAAAAACTCCAAAGAAAGCCCTGGATGGTGTGGTTCAGTGGACTGAGTACTGGCCTGTGAACCAAAGGGTCACTGGTTTGAAATCCAGTCAGAGCACATGCCTGGGTTGCAGGCCAGGTCCCCAGTGGGCGGCGGTATACAAGAGACAACCACACATTGATGTTTCTCTCTCTCTCTCTCTCTCTTTCTCTCTCTTTCTCCCTCTTTTCTCCTCTGTCTATAACTAAATGAACAAAATATTTAAAAAAAAATTTTTAAAAACCTTTAAAAATCTCCAAAGATAGTTCTGGTCTGGCACCATGACCATCAAAGACCCAGGATTCTTTCACTTCTGTTCATCAGACTTTGCGAATGGCTTCTAGTCCCATGATTGCCTCATGGTTACAAAATGGCCACTATAGTTCCAACCATCACATCCAAGTTCCAGGTGGGAGGAATAAGAAAGAAAGCTGAAATGCAGAACAGCACAGCTCCTACCTGAGTTAGTTCTTTAAAGAGATTATCAAAAAGCCCCATTCAGTGATTTCTGAACTGTAATCTCACCCCTATCTGTGAGAAAATGTCAGAAATATACTATTAGCTGATCATATTCTGCCCCCAATAACACAGAATTTCTCCTCATAAGAAAGAGGGGGTAATGTATATTAGCTAGGCTAGTAGCAGTCTCTGTCAGAGTAATCGTACTGCCTTTTGACAGGTGAGGAACCTGAACCTCTAAAGTGTTGAATAAACTACCCCAGTCATACAGCCATGTCCTGAGCCCTGCTCTTTCCACCCTCCATGCAGTGCTTGTGCCTGAAATTCTAGGCTCAGTTTCCCTAGTGCTTGTCTCAGACTCCCTTATGTGCATATTAAACAATTATTCTCCTCTCAGGATTTATCACTTTCCAGCTACAAGGTCAGTATCATTAAGAGGATAGCGAACTTCGACAAAACAATTTGTTACATGTGTTTATTGGGGTCACTTCTGGCAGGGGATGTCTGTGTAGGCACAGTTTGTGGAAGTCTTGGGACTGAAGCTGCTGTACAGATACCATGTCTGCTACCAAATGTGTTTCATGTTAGCTCTGCAGATCTGGTGTCTCCCTACATCTCTCCCATTCGACATTTATCCAGGTGTCATTTTTATTCAGATATCCACAATTCTGCCTTTTTCAGAACTGACACACAGTTACTAACTGCATTCTCAAGAGAAATTGTGAGCAAAAACATGTATACGGAAGCATTTTACTCAGCCTCAATCTTCAATCTATGAGTTATTTTTGAACATTTACTCTGTACAAATCACGGTGCCAGTTACTACAGGGTTTATTATGAAACATAAGGTACGATCATGCTTGACCTCAAGCAGTGAACTTTGTAGTTGGAGAAATAAAATGCATGAACATAAAATGACAGCTGATAGTGCAAGGCAGTGTATAAGTGCAGGGCATGAGAGAGAGAGAGAGAGAGAGAGAGAGAGAATGTTCTAAGCATTGAGAGGAAGGAAAAATTTCTTTTGGCTAAGGAGAGAAAATTGATTTGGTCTCTGTGGAACTTCCAGAAGTAGAAAGATGAAGGGTGTTTAAGAGGCTTCTTTAGGTGGGGGAAGGGAAAGAGCAAAGAAAGTCACAGCAATGGAGGCAGTGGATGCGTTCAAGAGACACGCGTGCCTGTATCTGGCCAGAACAGCCGATTAGTATGAGAAAGGATGGAGAAGTGGTCATAATATGGACAGCCTCAAGTTCCAGGCTAAGGGATGTAGACTGGAAATGCATTTGGATCTTGTCTAAATTGCGTGTGGGGAGTTAGAGCAGTACTCAACACAAGTCCTGGTTTGACAGGGCTAATTCCAAGCCTACCTAAACTGCATTCTGTGCACACAACTTTTCCCACCCCAGGGTTCCTTTTCCAATCTGAATTTAACTGTGCAGGAGCCATGGCCTCTCCTCCTTCTCCTGCAGCCTGTGTTTCATTTGCATTGATCCTTTCATCAGCTCTTTTTAAAAAATGAAAGCGGAACTGATACCAGTTCATTTTATAAATTGGGTTTTGTCAGTCTTACTCAAAGTTTTAGAAAAAAAGTCCGAGGGCAGCCTTTTGAATACAGTCTTAGATTATTAAATGATCTTGCCTGGAGAGACAAAGAGGCAGTGACTATAGGAGCAATGTAGGTAGCGGTTGTCTACTCTTCGGAACTCGGGCAGATGCTGTGGCTCTTCTGTGCCTGACTTCCTGTTGTTGGTGTTTGCAAATGAGGTAGCTAGCAAAATAGTAGTGGTAGTTTTCTGTTCCACCAAGTCCCAGGAGGAGAATTAGGTGAGAAGATTTGTAGCAGTTTCTCTTCCAAATAGGCAAAATCCTTTAAGCAATGTAATAACATTATCTTATTTGGAGTTATTGAGGATATTCTGGGGTCACAAGTAACAGACAACCTAACCCAAATAAGCTTAGGCAGGAAAGGAATTTATTAGTTCACAAAAAGGAATTTATTAGTGTGCAGGGGTTACAATGGACAAAATGTTTGTGTTCCACCCACCCCCAGATTTACATGTTGAAATCCTAGCCCCCAATGTGACAGCATTAGGAGGCGGGGCCTTTGGAAGGTAATTAGGTCAGGAGGGTGCAGCCTTTATGAATGGGATTAGGGTCCTTACAAAGGAGACCCCAGAGAGCTGGCTTTCACTAATGCAAAGATACAATGAGCTACCTGTGACACAGAAGAGGATCCTTACCAGGACCTGAGTGCACTGCCCCTTTGATCTCAGACTTCCAGCCTCCAGGACTGGGATAAATACATTACTGTTGTGTATAAACTACTCAGTCTCTGGTACTTTATTATAGCAGCCTGAAGTAAGACAGGCATACACAGCATCAGTGTGGCTGGATCCAGGGACCAAAGTGATGTCATCAGGGCACTGTCTGTCCATCTCTCAACTCTGTTCTCAACAACATTGTGTTATGTTTTTTATACTCCCTTGCTAGGTACATGGCTATCAGCGGCTTCAAGTTTCAAGGTTCAAGCTCAGTGGAAAAGAACGCAGACTTCCTTTCAACACTCGCAAAGCAAACCTTCTGGATCCTATCTCATCAAATCTGATGGGATATTTAACTTTCCAAACCCGAGCCTCATGCCCTCACTGTGGAGTTAGGCGTTCAGCTGACTACATTCAAAGTGCACAGACAGAGAATGGGAAATAGTTACTCTATCACAGGAAGAAGGTAAATGGATACTGTGGGTGGAATAGAAACTGTCTACAACTATTTCATTCTAAAATGTGTATCTTTTATTAATACATTGCACAATTTCCCCATCCCTTTCAACTTTCCAGTACCATTGCCTTATGACAGTTGTAAGAAGAAAATACCTGAATACAGATAGCCCAAAGTATCCAGTGTGAGAGAGAGCCTAGGCTATATATTTATTTTAGACTAATTTTTGAGAGTATGGAGATCTAGTTTTTATGGAGCAAATGTTCCATGTCAAAAAATGTACTTTCATTGTAATGGTTCATCTTCACAACAGCCTTTTGAGACAGGTGCAGTCTGACTTTTTAGGTAAAAAAACTTCAGTTCAAAGAGGCTAAGCAACTCTCCCAGTGTCACGTAGCTAACAGAGACCTGCCATTGGTACTAGAAATCAGGTCTTTCTGGCTCAAAAGCCAAAAAGCTTCCACTGTCTTAAGCTGCCCCTAACTCTGATTTCATTCCTAGAGACCACTCTCTTTCCATGGTCAAAAAATTATGCTGTGTGTGATCACGGGGGTTTTTTTGTGTTTTTTTTTTTTCTCATTACATTCCAACCCCCTGCCTGTTTGTGAAGATAAAGAATCTGAGATGTTCCCTGGCTGGTGTGGCTTGGTGGATTCAGTGCCAGCCTGAGAACCAAAGGGTCCCTGGTTCACTTCCCAGTCAGGGCACATGCCTAGGTTGTGGGCCAGGTCCCCAGTAGGGGGCTTGCAAGAGGCAATCACACATTGATGTTTCTCTCCCTCTCTTTATCCCTCCCTTCCCTTCTCTCTAAAAAAATAAATGAAATCTTTTTAAAAAAGAATCTGAGATGTGAGAGCTAAAAGGAACTTTAAATATTATTCTAGTTCAAAACTAAAAATTCTTCTTCAAAAGACAAGGAGACTGAGACACAGAGGACAATAGGTTATTTAAAGTCATACAAGCAGACAGCAGCCCTGGTCCAGGCATCTGATTTCAGGTTCAAATCCTGGTTCCTCCACTTTCTTTTCTTGTCTGAATATGACCTAGGGAAAATTATCTTAACCTCTCTGCCTTTAGTTTGGCCCTCTGCAAAACAAGGGCCAGAATATTATGAGCTTTGCTGATTCCCAAGTACACCTTATTTCACATTTTAAAACCTAAATGTGACTTAAATGGAAAGCAAATCATAGTTTAATTGCATTTATTTTCTTAACAGTACACATATAAAGTAATGGCATGTTTCACAGTCAGTGATGTTGTTGATTCTATGAAATATGGAAGTAAGAATCCTTATGGGGTTGTTGCAGACATGCAATAAAATAATAAAGGTACATCATTTAAAATAGTGCCTGGCACAGAGTAAATGCTTAGTGAATGTTAGCTGGTGTGGTGGTGGTGGTGATGGTTATACTGCGTATAAATAGGACCATGTGTATGATTGGCCCATTCACGTACCTTTTTAGGAGATAAAATTATCCCTGGGATTTGTCTTCATTTACAGCTTTGTCCTTTGGCTTGTGGGAAACATAGTGAATTTCCTTTCTTTTTTTTTTTAAAGATTTTATTTATTTATTTTTAGAAAGAGGGAAAGGGAAGGAGAAAGGAGAGAAACATCAGGGTCATGAATTTCCTTTCTTATTCTTCATTCCCGAGCATTGCAGCCTGAAGCTGAATGACAGCTCCCAAATCCCTTTGAACTAATTAGCCAGATTTGTTTTTTCCTTTGTTCAAATCATGTGGCAAAGTGACAAATTGTCACTCATATCTGTGTTATATAGATACAAGGTGGAGCTGGTACTCTCTTTGTTTTTTACTGTCAATTGAGAAAAGTGGTTTTTATGAATAGTTTCACTCAAAATTCTCAGCCTCATCATTTTATGACACAAAGATGCATCACAGCAGGTAAATTGGCATGAGATATTTTGGGGGTAGAGATTTATCTTTGCTTAGACTAGTCACCATGGCCTTCTCTGCTAAGAAGGAAGTCTGAAAGAATTCAGATGTAAGTGTAAGTTGTCACAATAACAAACTGAGTCAAGTTTTACTGATTTCTGAGACAAGTTTCTGTGTGTTTTTTTCATTGTATTTCAAGGCACAACTTTGAAAGGCACAATATTCTTGAAAATATAGGGCATTCATGAAAAGACATTGTGTTTCTTTTCTCTTGTTCCCAAAATTTCACTACTTATAGACTGGAGATCAAAATAGGCGATATTTTGACTGTTCTTGTTATTCAGAATTCACAGCTCTTTGTATTATTCTTCCATTCATCATCTCCTCACTTGTCTTTCAGAATGTCTATAAAATGATGGGTTATTATTTCCACTACTTCAGTTAGTGTTTATGACAGCAGGGGGAACATTATTTTATTATTTTTTTAGAATAAGAGCTATTTCCTGAACCAAGAAATTGAACTTGCTATTTTAGAGAAATAAATCAAAGATATCCTTCTTATCAGTCTCTACTGATTTCCTCCAGGGAGCCTTCCCCGTTCCTTAAAATAGCCCCTACATGAGTGAGAAAGCCTTCCTCATCAGCTGCCGTGCAAATCTCTACTTACTGCTATGTGACATGATAATACGTGTTTCTGACTTCTCTCTAGACAGGGTGCCCCTTGGGGACAGGGACTGTGACTATTTCATTACTGTGTGCACACATCCTAGAGCACCAAATAAAAAAAAGTATGTTAAGTGAAGAAAAATCTAACTAGAAATCACCCTTAGAGCTCTGAGGATATCTGTCTGTTTAGTTTTAAAACTGATGTTTTCCATTGGGTGGTAAGATTCCTCACCAAAGTAGAGGCTGGTTTCTCAGAGCTGCACCTGCAAAGTTGCATGCACCACTCTAGGTAACAATCTGCTAGAGACACTTATAGACACATATTTACTTAATATTAAGCTGGGCCAGAAAAGAAACCAATTTGAAGTTGCTTCCTCAGCTGGAAGCTCTATGCTAACAATAAAGTTTAATTTCAGCAGCTGCAGTTCTCAAGTCAATAGACGGCAAAGAGGGTGGCAGAATTTCAGTGTTCGGTTTTGAATACTAAGCAGGTCAGAAGTTGCACTATTTAAGGATAAATTTACTGAGTTTTAAAAGCAGCTTTTGGAAAATTAGCCATGTGGACTGATATTGTTTTCAGTAATAGTCTAAATCTCCAGAGTAAAAAAACATATAACGTCCAACCATAAACTGTCACATTCATCACAGAAGTGTGAGGGTTTTTTAAATGACTTCAAGAGAAAGACTTGTGGATAGATTGAGATATTAAATCACATTAAACCACTGGATATTCTTGTGTGGCAATGAGTTTAAGGACATTTTCTTAGATCTCTCAAGTACTTTATTTTAAACAAAAAAAGTACTGTAGTCACACCTCCTGGGAACGAACCGGACTGTGCTGTGCTAATATCTGGCTGTTTTCCCCCTATAGTAGCATTACCATTTGCACTAGAGAACGTGGGTTGATGAATAGTGACCTTGGCTATACTGGCCTTTAAACATTGACCTTGTTTCCATGAGTGTGTTGTTGCACTTCGTCTTTTCGTAACTAATTATGCTGGTAGTCACTGGGGAACAAGAGTATCAAGTCATGGATATTTTTATAACCAAGCAGTCCAACTTGGAAAATAAAATTTTAAAATATAAATAAATTACTTTGGCCTTAGGGAAAACAATGAATGGCCTTAAATCTCACCAGGTTCATCAGAGAATGCACTTGTACCAAACAGAGGATTCCAGGTCCCTACCTGGATGTTTAGAGGTCGAGGATGAGAGAAAGCCACATCTACCAAGATTTCCTAAGGTCAGGTTGTACAGGAAGGTCTTGAAGTGTTCTGAAGTAGTTGGCAAGGGCTGTCAGCATTTCTGAAGGGATGTTAAAGGTCAAGCTGATTAGTGTTTAAAACATAGAGATAGGGTCCTGAATGGTGTGGCTCAGTGGACTGAGCACTGGCCTGTGAACTGAATGGTCGCCACTTCGATTCCTGGTCAGGGCACATACCTGGGTTGTGGGCCATGCCCCTGGTTGGGGGGGAGTGAAAGGCAACTGATTCTCTCTCACACAACAATGTTGCTCTCTCTCTGTGTATCTTTCCCTTCCCCTCTCTCTAAAAATCAATAAATAAAATCTTTAAAAAAAATAAAACATAGAAATAGGGATGGAGAAGAGGGCCAGAGATGGTGCTGAGTGGGGTCTGGAAACTGAACAGCTCTGCTCATCTTGATCTGCTGGACTTTTCTTCCTGTCAGCTCTTGGAAACATGGAGCCATGTCACTCATAGGCTTTGATTCTGACTGAGCTGGGGAATTTTAATATCATAGTCTTGATATTTATGCTGTTTTTATTGAGAGGGGGAAGAAAAATGAACTATATCTACCTTTCCTGTCTACTGTGGGTTTCTGGCCTGACTGAGGCTTCAGCAACATGGAGGGTAACTGTGGGGTAAAGTGGAGCTGAGTTTGTAGGCTACCGTATACTCTGTCATATTTTCCCACCAGGCATTTTTTTCTCCTCAAAGGCAGAGATTGATATGAGTAGAGCCCAAGACTATGAAAGAAAAGATGTTCTCAACTCAGTTTGTGGAAGACACTGAAGTTACCCAGTTAAGTACTTATTTTTCTCTGTCATTGAAAAGAACAAAACACACGTTTTCTCTTCAATCACTGTGTTTAATTAAACTTCAGGCTATTAAATATAATGCATACTGATAAATTCTCCATGGAATCTTTGAGAAGAAAGATACAGCTGTTCAATTCATGAATTGAGTTCGCAGTACCTTAATAGAATATTTTCCTCAAAAAGAATCTTATTCTTCAGATGGCCCAAATGACTTTGTATTTTTTCGTCTCACCTCTGTTATTTTTGTTCTGATTCGTGACTGAGCTTACTTGTCAGCTGCAGTAAGTTTTGTTTCTTCGGTGAGGTCAGTGATTCCTGTGAGCTGCAGGCCCACGTTGGAGATCCACTTTTCATTTCATTCTCCTCTGTGCCAAAGATGGTACTTCCTGAAAGGGCCTTCAAATTCAGTGAGGTTAATGGAGATTTTATTAATATAGAATCTTTGAGTATCTTCTTAACTTAGATGCTTTACAGGTTAAGTTATAATATCGGTTCATGATGAAATATTCAAGAAGATGTTTTCTGATTTAAAATATAGCTAGAGACTTCCAGTCAAAACTGTGGCACAGGCAGGCATGGCTCGCCTCTTTGCACAACCACATCAAAATTACAACTGAAATACAGAACAATCATGACTCAGATCCATCGGAAATCTAGTTGAATGGAAGTCTGACAAGTATGGAATTAAGACACCATATCCATCAGACTGACAGGAGGGATGCAGATGCAGAATGGGCTGGTCCCTCACCCATATGTGGTAGATAAAAACCCAACTTACAGGCCCACCCAAGCTGCTTTTCCACATGAATGGCTAGTCTTGGCTCACGCTTCACAACTTCCTAAATCCTATCAAACAAGTAACAGCTGACCTCAGTGAGCCCCTTGCCCAACAGTAGCAGCAGCCAGCTTAGATTCACAGCTTGGTTTTGCCTGGGATCTCCAAGCCCAGCACAAGTAGAAGCCATCTCAGATTGCTTTATAGCTCAGGCAGGGTGCCCTGGGCAAACACAGGTGGGGGCTGACCTTGGCCTGCACCACCGGGGAAACCCCAGGGCCAGTGCACCCAGGAGACAGCTACAGACCATGTCAGAGCACCATCACCCTGCCCCAGCACAGCTGGTCCTCCTCAGAGGGCAAAAGTTGATGGTCATAGCCAGTTCTTGCAGTTGACTGGCCTGGGTAAATCCCTCCCATTGATCTGCCAACAGCAACCAAGGCTCAACTACAAGACGAGGGTGTACTCAGCCCACGCAAAGGGCACAACTCAAGTACCCAGCTTACATGATAGGGGAGGCTGTGCCACTGGACCCTACAGGACACCTACTACATTAGGCCACACTACCAAGACAGAGTCAAAGCAGCTCTACCTAATACATAGAAACAAACACAAGGAGACTGTCAAAATGAGGAGAAAAATAAACATGGCCCATATGAAAGAACAGATCAAAACTCCAGAAAAAGAGCTAAATGATATGGAGACAAGCAGTCTATTAGATGCATAGTTCGAAACACTGGTTATAAGGATGCTCAAGGAACTTAGGGAGGACCTCAATAGTATAAAAAAGATCTAGCAGAAATGAAGGATATGACTGCATTTTTTACTTCCAGCCAAGATGGAGGCGTGGGTAGACGCGCTGTGCCTCCTCGCACGACCAAAAGAAGGACAACAACAAATTGAAAAACAAAAAAACAACCAGAACTAACAGAAAATCGAACTGTATGGTAGTCCGACAACCAAGGAGTTAAAGAAGAAACACTCACCCAGACTGGTAGGAGGGGTGGAGACAGGCAGCCTGGTGGAGAGGACTCGTGGCATGGCGGCAGCTGGTGGACCAGGTGAGGTGGCGGATTGTGGACTGGGTGGTCCCACACCCATGTGCAGATAAACCAGGAGGAACAACTGGGGGGCAAGACAGATCACGCAAACCAAGCTTCCAGTGCAGGGAAATAAAGCCTCAAACCTCTAATTGAAAACACCTGTGGGGGTTGAGGTGGCAGTGGGAGAAACTCCCAGCCTCACAGAAGAGTTCATTGGAGAGACCCACAGGTTCCTAGAATGTAAACAAGCTCACCCACCCGGGAATCAGCACCAAAGGGGCCCAATTTGATTGTGGATAATGGGGGAAGTGACTGAAAACCGGCAGAGAGTGGAGCAAGTGGCACTGCTCCCTCTTGGACCCCTCCCCCACAAACAGTGTCACAACTCAGCAATGGGGTTGCCCCACCCTGGCAAACACCTAAGGCTCCGCCCCTTACTACGTAGCAGGCATGATGAGACAAAAAAAAAGGTGGTCCAAATGAAAGAACAGATCAAAGCTCCAGAAAAGATACAACTAAGCAACGAAGAGATAGCCAGCCTATCAGATGCACAGTTCAAAATACTGGTAATCAGGATGCTCACAGAATTGGTTGAATATGGATGCAAATTAGATGAAAAAATGAAGGCTATGCTAAGTGAAATAAGGGAAAATGTACAGGGAACCAACAGTGATGGCAAGGAAACCGGGACTCAAATCAATGGTGTGGACCAGAAGGAAGAAAGAAACATTCAACCAGAACACAATGGAGAAACAAGAATTCAAAAAAATGAAGAGAGTCTTAGGAACCTCCAGGACGTCTTTAAATGTTCCAACATCTGAATCATAGGGGTATCAGAAGAAGAAGAGGAAGACCAAGAAATTGCAAACTTATTTGAACAAATAGTGAAGGAGAACTTCCCCAATCTGGCAAAGGAAATAGACTTCCAGGAAGTCCAGGAAGCTCAAAGAGTCTCAAAGAAGTTGGACCCAAGGAGGAACACACCAAGGCACATCAGAATTACATTAGCCAAGATGAAAGGTAAGGAGAGAATCTTAAAAGCAGCAAGAGAAAAGGAGACAGTAACCTACCAAGGAGTGCCCATAAGACTGTCAGCTGATTTCTCCAAAGAAAACTTGCAGGCAAGAAGGGGCTGGCAAGAAGTATTCCAAGTCATGAAAGGCAAGGACCTACATCCAAGATTACTCTATCCAGTAAAGCTATCATTTAGAATGGAGGACAGATAAAGTGCTTCCCAGATGAGGTCAAGTTAAAGGAGTTTATCATCACCAAGCCCTTATTATATGAAATGTTAAAGGGACTTATCTAAGAAAAAGAAGATAAAAAATGTGAACAGTAAAATGACAACAAATTCATAGTTATTAACAACCAAATCTAAAGCAAAAACAAACTAAGCAAACAACTAGAACAGGAATAGAATCACAGAAATGGAGATGGAGACCACCTGAAGGGTTATCAGAAGGGGAGTGGATGGGGAGAGAGGGGGGAAAGGTACAGGTTATAAGAAGCATAAATGGCAGGTAGAAGATAGACAGGGGGAAGTTAAGAATAGTATAGGAAATGTAGAAGCCAAAGAACTTATATATATGACCCACGGACATGAACCAAAGAAAGAGAATGCAGGTGGGAGGGAGTGCGCAGGACGGAGGGGAATAAAGGA